>JAUZSU010107717.1:0-19651 GCA_034780255.1 Parotocinclus maculicauda
CATCTCTTACTTTCTTATTAATATTGTCATTTTATTATTGTTATTTTAAACATATGTAAGGCATAAACAGAAAAAAAGTAATAATAAAAAAAAAAAAAAATAAAATAAAAATACATTCATTTAAATTATATAAAAAATTAAATATTATTACTACTATTTACACATTACAGCATATAATAGAAATTAATATAGTCATTATTGTTATAAACCATTTTTCTTTCATTTCACCTTTCTTTCTTTCTTTCTTTCTTTCTTATTCATATCTAAAGATTTAAATAATCAGTAAAAAGACTTTTATTCCAAGTTTCTTCTTGACCTTTTAAAGGAATTAGTGATTATTATGTTTTGTGATTACTCTTTAGTAATAATTAATGCTGTTCATTTAAACCTAATTACATCAGTGGAGAAACAATAAAACGTCTCACAAATCCCTTCTCCTGTAAAATAAAGCCACCTTTTCTTATTTAAAATGAGCGTTAAAGAAAAGGATCCTTACACAGATGCCACAGTAGAAGCCTTTTGGGTTCTCGAACGAGTTCTCTGGTTCCTTTTGGTTCCAGCTACACCGTGTAAAACATGAACTGATATTGAATGAATCTAATATTAATCTTATTCTTATTCTTATTATTAGTGTAAGATAAATGATGTCATCTGTGTGTGTGTGTGTGTGTGTGTGTGTGTGTGTATTCGCTGCTCTCTCCTCCTGTTCCCCACAGGCTGGCCTCAGCAGGCCCGAGCTTATTGATCAGTCCGAGGCCGTTTGCATAATTTCTGTTTGGAAGTCAGAAAAGCTCTTTATCGCCTCGGCTGCTATTGTGATGAGAACCAGAGCCCCGTTACACTGTGGCCTTTTAACTCGGACCGTACGGCTCAAATGTGTCCGATTAGCATGTTATTGAACTTTTTTACTGACCATGTGAAAAAGCCTTCAGGTTTAAATGTTAATATCCTCCAATAAAAGAATTAAAATGTGATTTAATTACTAACTAAATTCTTTTATGATTAGAAAGGCGGAAAGTAAACACATGGTCTTTTCTTCCATTTTTAATGTATTTAAACGTAAGCAAAATAAACACTTTTATTTTTTGTCATTTTTTCTCTTGTGATAAAAAATATTTTTCTTATTTAATTATCATTTCTAAAGAAGCACGACTTGATTTTGTTTCCTCTTCCCTGTCTTTTTTCTTTTAAAAAAGAATGATACCTTTAAACATTTATTCTTTTATTCCTTTCTTTCTTATGTTTTTCTTTTTGTGATATTGTCTTTATTATAATTTAAAAAACCCAAATAAACCTCTTTATGTCTTTAATTTTTTCTTTCTTTCTTTTTATTCTGTCTTTTTTGCTTGCTTTTTATTCTTTCTTTTTTCTTTTTATTCCCATTTTTTTCTTTCTTTTTATTCTTTAAAAAAAAAATTCAATTTTTTTTTCTTTCTTTCCTTCTTTCTTTTTTCTTTCTTTTTTTCTTTCTTTCTTTCTTTCTTTCTTTCTTTAAATTTTTCTATTCTTTTTTCTTTTTTTCTTTTTGTCTTTCTTTTTTTCTTTCTTTTTTCTTTTTAATTATTTTTTTCTTTCTTTCTTTCTTTCTTTTTATTCTTTTTTTCTATTTTTCTTTGTTTCTTTCTTTCTTTTTATTCTTTTCTTTCTTTTTTTCCTTTTTTCTTTCTTTTAATTTTTCTATTCTTTTTCCTTTTTTTTGTCTTTCTTTTTTTCTTTCTTTTTTCTTTTTAACTTTTTAATTCTTTTTTTCTTTCTTTCTTTCTTTCTTTCTTTCTTTTTATTCTTTTTTTCTATTTTTCTTGATTTCTTGATTTCTTTCTTTTTATTATTTTCTTTCTTTCTTTCTTTCTTTCTTTCTTTCTTTCTTTCTATGTTTCTTTCTTTCTTTCTATCTTTCTTTCTTTCTTTCTTTCTTTCTATCTTTCTTTTTTTCTATCTTTCTTCCTTTCTTTCTTTTATAGTTTCTTGTTGTTGTTCTGTGCTCATATTTCGTTATTAAAATCGTCCTTGTGATTTTCGCTCTCAGTAACACATAACACAATAATAAATAAAGGAGAAGTGTGCAGCAGAGCTTTAGAGCAGAGCTTTAGAGCAGTTCTTTGAGCAGTTCTTTCGGGCTCTGCACAGCAGGTCTTCTCGCTCCGGTTCCTCCTCCATAGAAACTTGGAATCTGGCTTTAGAAGTCGAGCTCGGAGTTCTTGGAGCGAATCGATGGCACAATACAGAGCACTTATGTCACCAAACACTTCGGCTTTGTGACTTTATCAAAAGCCGTGCATTGTTCAGTTTCGACACTCGACTCTTTAGCAGCAGAAAAAAAAACATCAGCTGTTCTGCTCAGAGCCGAGAGATTTCAATTTGATATTTATTTGTATTTATGCTTTTATTTGCTGTTTTTATTGATCTTTTGTCCATTTTAAGGATGATTTTATCTGCTCTGCGTCACATGGGCCGAATGGGACACCAGTCCATCACTGGGCCGGTCAGACTCGCTGTAGGCAGCTCAGAGATCTGATCACTGTTAATGATTCTAAAAATAAATACATCAAATAATAATACATCACATAAATATTAAAACAAGCCCATTCCTCACCAGGCCAGCTCAGGGCCAAAAGGGGCCAGGGCCTGTCCAGCAGCACAGGGTGCAAGGCCGGGACAAACTCTCGACCTGCTGCCAGCCCATCACAGGGCACATGTTCACTCTTATACACATTGGGACATTTGTAAGAACAGCATGTTTTTTTGGAACAGGAGGAAAAATACAGACATGGGGAGAACATGCCAAATTCACAGCACAGCAGGGAAGCTGGGATTTGCTCCCAGGTTTCTGGAAGCTTCAGGATCACAGTTTTGATCCTGGTCCTGGCTTTAGAAATGTATGAATTTGGTATGTTCTCTCACGGACCTCCTTCGTTTACCTTCTTTCTTATTTTTTCTTTATGTGATTATTATTATTATTTTTTTTATTATTATTATAGTTTAAACTTTATTTCTTTCTTTTTTCCTTTCTTCTTTCTGTCTCTTTTCCAACATCGTTTCTTTTTCCTTTGCTACATAACCCCTGTTCTCATATTTTGTTATTAAAACGGTTTTTAAAAACAACAAAAAAAGAATAAACACTTAACGTTATTTGATTTCCTTCATGCTTTGCTTGTGGCTCCCAAAACACTGCATCTAGAACAATTTCATGCTTGTGCAGGTCTAAGTTCGCCCCAAATCCCAGTCCTTTTGCAGGGAGGGCAGGGGTCACTGTTGCACGGGCAGGGGAGGATCGCCTGATGGTTTTCCCCTCCCTTAAACCTGACCCAGCTGGACGGCCCCGACAGAGCCCAAAGCCTGGGCAGCGCTTCGTTTAGATGATTTGAGGGATGCGTTCTAGATAAAGCTGTTAGTAGAGATCAATAAACAAATGAAGGAACAAACAAAAGATGCATTTTAAAGGTATTTTGGGGAAAGCCAGGCTTCCGCTATTAAACCCAAACACACGGGGCAAGTATCTTAAAAATATTACGACGTAAGAACAGTAAAAACTAAGTGTTTTTATCTTTCGGAGCTGATCGATGAGCTGCCTGCGCACCCCGCTCCAATCATGGATTACCAATAGTGCATTGCTTTTATTATTGTTTTTAATTGATGTTTCTTGTTTTAAATCATGTTTCGGAAAGTATCCCTGAAAGAAATACCACCCAAAAAGTGTAGAGTCCGCACATGTGAAGCAGCGCTTAATGGGAACGTATTGACCAGGCCTGTTCGAGAGGGAGTTGTATAATCGTGATTTATGGGATCTGTAAACAAAACACAGAGGGGATGTAGTGCCTCTCTGGGACGTGCCGACGTCTGCTGAGGAACTGACATCATGTTTAACGGACGTCTCGTGTCTCTAACCGCAAACACTTCAATTTAGCTGATTGATTAGATAGCGTAGAGCAAACCATAACAAACCTCAGTTCATTAAGCTTTAGTTACTCTAAAACGCAAACCCGGGTCCAGAAGGGCCCGTACTGGGAACACTGGGCATAGTCCCAGGATACGAGTCACTCAGTCATGCACACAAATACCCAGGTCACCTGCTGGCATTTTCAGGGGTGAGAACATGCCAAATCCCCACCCGGACAATCAGCAGAATCGTGGATCGATGTTGGGTCACCGAACGTGCGCCGTCACTAAAAAAACTTAAAACATTTTTAATTTCATTTATCCTTTATCCTTTTTTTTATATAAATCTGTTAAGGGTTGGTTTAGTTTAGTTTTTTTGTTTTTTGCAGTTAGATTTGTAAGCGAGTTCAACTTGGGAATTATTTTTTTTTATTAAGAATGATCCTTTTTTTGCCGTTTCGATTTCACACTTCGATTAAAAAAAAAAAATATATATATATATATATTTATTTGATTTAATTCTTAATTCTTAGTCGGTGACTATGGCACTGGACAGATTTACAGTCCTGGATTAGAACCTGAACTCTGGTTAGAGTTTAGCATGTTCTCCCCCTGCATTACGGTACCAAAACTGTATTAACCAAAGTAATATAACATTAAAATTTAATTGACAATAATTACAATACAGTTACTGATTGATACAAACAAACCTTACAAAAATAACTAAATGTGTCCTATATTGGCTGTAATAATATTTTTAATCTATCCTTTATGCTCCCAATAAATTATCATGAAACACTGAAACACTTTAGCGACATCTGGTGGCCAGACTTATGCAGCTGCCCCTGGAAAACGTGTTAAGCCAATTTGAACTGGGTTTCTTTGCTTAAATAAAGCATTTAAAGGACAATTAAGTGTTATTCTTGTACTTTCTAGTTGGTACAGATGAATGTCGATTTAATTTGTTTGAAGAGTAACTTAAAAGCAATATGATAATGAAAGTAAATCCCATCCATTTTGTTTTAAAGATTCCTTTTTTGAGGAGCGCTGAATTAGTCCAGCCTCGATCCAATCCCAATAAATGTACCGACAGAATCTTAAAAGGTGAGGCATTAACATTTAACGCCTGCACCTCTGATTCCTGAAATTGCTCCACGTTGTACTTTGAACATCGAGATCAAAGCGAAACATGCTGTAATTAAAAAACAATGAAAGGCAAATCGTGGCGTGATCAATATCGCACCTGCGATTAGCATTCAGCGCGGCCTTCACAGCGCAGCCTGATTGTTAGGTAAGAATCGAGGAAGAGCAAAGCTCAAAGGTAGCCAAAAGTCTGTGGACACCCTTGAGCGAACGTCCACGCGACTGTAATAATAACGGCGATGATAAACGATCGATGCAAACTGCGCAAATGAAGACAAAAGGGCTGCGCGCGCTCAACGAATCCGTGTCGTTTTTCCGTTCTGCTAATGAACATGCGCGTGTGCGTTCGCGCCAGTGTGTTTACAGAAGAGCAGGCATTGATTTGCAAAGCTTGAATTAATATGTTTATGAAGGACAGAGACTAATGGCAGGACGTGACACGACAACACACTTAGAACATATCCAGTTACTCACATTACGTCTAGACAGCTCTAATTAATAAGGAAATGTTCAACGGATCGTTAACGTGAAAAAAAAGGCACCAGCGAGATGTTTAGGGGATGTGACTGAACCGAAACGTGGACCTCCAGTCACTGCTGGAGGGACGTTCCATGAATTAAAAGAACAACAGGACCAAAATAATATATATAAAAAAATATATTCAATATGTTGATTAGATTTCCAATTTAAAACTGATCGTCAATAAACAGTCAAATAAAGAAGAGGAACTGTACCAGAAACAAAATTTGAGGGCCACTTCAGAGACACCAATTAACTAAACATGCATGTTTTTGGACTGTAGGAGGAAACCGGAGTACCCGGAGTAAACCCACGCACACACTGTGAGGACATGCAGGCCGCCCCGCCCTGGGATCGAACCCCGGACCTTCTTGCTGTTAGGCAGCCCCCGTGCCGCCCCCCTTTCTTGCCCCACAAACAGAACTAGAGGGATCTCAAAGCATTTTCCTACACTGAATTTGGATCTGTTTTTCAAACGTGGTTTTTAAACACTAAAATAAGTATTACGTTTTATAAATAAAACTTTTATTCCACTTAAAATCTATACAAAGGCACTTCTAAAAGCATACACGTGCATCCCATGTCATCACTAGACACCAGTGTCGTGTTTTTTTGGAAATATAGCTTAAGATATTTGATATTAATATTAAACCTTTTCTATTTGTCGGGTATTTATATGTTTCTTCTCTCTAAACCACAAGAAAAGCTTTTCTGTTACGGGGACTTGTCTTTTATCCTGGTCACCCACTTTACACCAAAGGTAACTGCCATGCACAGTTGTGTTTCTGCAGGCCCCTGGTGACTCATTTATCTAGGTTTGGGCTTTAAGGTTTGTTTATTTTAGATGTTGTAGAGCACTGGTACATATAAAACTATACCTAATGATGTAAAAAAAACTTATTTGTATTCAGTTAGCAAGAATATGAATTAATCTGAATCAAATTAATCTGTGTTGTTAACTGACTTACTTTATTGGATTTCATGATAAAAAACAAGGGAATTAATAAAAAAACACTATCATATCCTAAAGTATCACCTTAATTGTTTAATAATTGGTCATTTTTGTTCTAAAACCGATCAACCGGTTACTAATTTATCATTATTTCCATTTATTGATGATCAGTTTATGTTTCCATTTCTGTTTTCTTATTAACTGATGTAATACTAAATGCATAATATTAATAATAATGATGTTATTTCATTTGTAGCATCGTCTGTGAATGCATATCGTTTAACGGATTTGTTATTTCAGAACCAAAGCAGTGACACAACGGTGGTCCAAGTCTTTTCCTGCCCTCATGTGAACGTCCTGGGCTGATAAGTTACAGAACACGTCTATGGCGACTCCCATAAAACGCTCGAAATACGATACAACTGAATACTGGAAAATACTAAATTTAGCGCCGTGCAACCAAATACTGTCGTTTTCCCGATCTGAGCCTGACGCTGCGCTTCCCAAAAGCGTTCTCGAGGGTTTTGAAGAGCAAAACCGAACCAGAAGGAGGACGAGGGAGCACAAGAGCATCCCGGTGACCATCTGCAAACCTGGGTGTAGACCCTGCGACCTTCTGTCCTGGACCTTTGGCCTTTAGGGGCAGTAAAGGAGACCCTTTCTACAGTCGGAGGTGTGGATGGATTAATAAAGACAGACAAAACAGCTACATGCCCCTTTTCCATTTATCTCCAGGTAATCTCCAAACAATCTCCAATGGCTTGGTGGTGAGGGACCTGCCACCACCCGGCGACTTCCAGGTTGGACTATCAGGATAAACGGGGGGGCAAAATGCAAGCCCAGCCCAGGGTTCAAACCCACAGGAGCTGGAATAATTATCACAAGATCTGTATTTGCTTTTAATTTAATTGTCACTGCCTCACAAAAGGTCTCCCAAACCCAAATAAATCAACAGTCTTTCAGCTTTAAAAGCAATGAGTACTTAATCCCGCCCACAGAGCATGATTGACAGATAATGTTGAATGAAAAAAAGACCTCTTGCAGTTCTGACCATTTTAGCTCTCTAAACCAAAGACCTCAAACCCAGGCGTTTTTGAGACATCGTGCAAGGGAACAAAACGTATTTCATGACGTATTTCTGGACATTTTACCCAACGATACACAAGCCAGGTAGGTTCTGAGAAAACGTTCTAGGGTTTAGATTTAATTTGTGATGTTTGGGCGAAAATGTGAGTTTCTAAACGCACAATAAAACAGAGAAAACGACCGATCTACGATCATGGTTCGAGGCTTTCAAATATTAATTCATTATCTTCGGCAGAATCCACACGGGGCCACGGGCCAGGCGATGCCCACCCGGCAACTCTGGGCCACATTTAGAGACACTAATTAACGTAACACGCATGTCTTTGGACTGTAAGAGGAAACCGGAGTACCCGGAGTAAACCCATGCAGACACAGCTCCACCCTGGGATCGAACCCGGGACCTTCTTGGCCCAAATGAGTTACGAAAATGAACGGAACCATTCCTTATGTGAACTGATAAATGGAAAGACAGTGGAAGAATGATTTATTGTGACTGTTATTACTAATAGGATGTATATTTGATACAATATACAGTACGGTGCAAAAGTCTGAGGACACCCTTCGATTTGTTGTTTTAGCCGTGCTTTAATGACCATATATACCATATTTGTACTCGTCACTCCACGCATCTTCGGACTCTAGAAGGCTTTCTGATTGTCTTCTGACACGGAGACTGAGAAATAATTATAGATCGTCATTATAGCATTGCTAAAACTGTGGTCCAAAACATGTCACTGGTCCAGGGCTGGCCGAGCTTCTGCACAAGATACTTAGCCACACATAATCCTTATAATCCTTATAATACACAAAGGCAGTCTTATTCTCGCACTAGGATAAGCAGTAGACCTGGTTCTGAGCTCGATATAATCATAATCCTTCAGTAAGTCTTCGCTTCGCATTGCAACGCGTCATGATCGCCAGAAATAAGACATTTACAGAAACGAGAGCGCACGTCTTACAGTCTGTACGGGACGTGTCCTAACCGTAAAGGTCCTGTTTGTAAAAACGTTCACATTTATGGTTACATTCAGCAGTTTAGTACATAAGCAAACTGTTCTGTAAATAGCACTTGGTATTGAGCTGTTTCTCTAAAGTCCTTCATACTCAAACGCACCTTTTAAAGCGAACGGGGCAAAAAAAGACTAAGCACTGCCGTTAGTTTTAATTCAAAATACTGTCCTATTGGCTGAACGGTCAGAACAAGCCGGGGAACACGTGAATTAGCTCTCTTAACCCCAGATCCAGTATATCGCATTATTTCCCAGTAAAACCAGCCAGCTAAAATGGATAACCCCGTATAATCCTGATGTGACGCTGGCTTTTTGGACTTCTGGCTTTGATACGTTTGAAGCAGAACGTCACAGAAGGCTGATCTTCTGTTAAATAGGACAAAGGAAACTAACCACTGAAGGGTTTGGTCGATCCTGAATGCGATACTTTGAGCGCTGGGCAGATTGGATACATTAACTAAAGTAATAACCAAGCCTAAAAAGCTATAAAGAGAACCTGGAACCAGAAGCAGAACCGTGTGTCACTGGTGTGTTTGTAGCCTTGCCCTAAATGAATCTGAGATTGCTGAGTTGGAGTTGCAAAGCCTGATGTACGTTGGTTTTACAAACGGAGCCTGTGGCTGGTCGGTGGCGAGCTGTCCCGAGAGTTTCTACCCAAGCTTCGCGACCTCCAAAAAGTGTCCAACCCGAACGAGTCGACCGATCGTTTCGCCCTTTAGGCGCAGTGCGACAGGCTGAGCTTGATCACGCCCTCCGTGTGCATCTTGAACAGAAGCTTGAACTCGGTGGGCAGCTGGTGAGACTCCTGCCACTTGGTGGTGAACTTGGTGCCCTTTTTGTCGTAGTAGTGGTAGGGGAGCTCCTTGCCCGTGTTGGGGTCCCAGCCGAAGGGCCAGAAGCCATACAGGTGGACCTGCTCGCACAGTGACGAGGCCAGGGTGAACATCAGGATCCCTGTGCTCAGGCGCTTCGGAGAGAGCTGCTTCGTTTTCCAGTACCTGCCAGCAAAACGGATATCAACGCTTTAATGAGCTCAAGACATGTCGTTAGTGTTGGTCTAGTGTGGATTTGTGATGTTCTCTTACCATGTAACCATGAGGGGCAGTACACAGGCTTATAGCCTGGTCTCAAATTTGGGGCGAGACCAATATAAGGTTCTGCTTATTTAACCAAACGGTCGCTTGCTTAATTTAAACAGTTTCTCGTTAACAGAACTGACCTAAATGCTTAAAGAAATGCTGAGGTGACGGGGTTAAGGTTCTGGACCATAGAGCGGAAAGTCCAGGGTTCAAATCCCACCTCGGCCAAGCTGCCACTGTTGGGCCCCCGTTTAGCCCCCCGTTTTTGTAGATTGTAAAACGGTATAAAACGTAAGTAGAGACGCACCTTGTTTTCTTACCCTTATTTTCTTGTTTTCTAAGGATTAGAAATGGCAGCACACGCAAACATTATGGCTCGCCTTCTGTTATTTGAACATAAACTAAATCATTGCTAATGAAACGATACCAGGGGCTCCTAACTAACGCCTTGCTCTGTTACATGAATCTAAACACACATTTTGGTCAGCGGCCGATTGATCGGTGCGTCTCGAGTAACTTGCTCGTCTAAACGTGAACGGACTCTCTCTCACTCTTCGGTCCGACCCACGTTTTCCTACAGAGATTGATTTTAGGAACCTGTTCTGAACACTTTACGCGCTGCTAAAAAACGTATCTACCTCATTTCAGCAAGCAAGAACGTAAACGCGGGCGCAAGTTCATCTCGGTGTCGCCACGTGTCTAACAGTACCGCCGTTAAATTACTTTCAAACATTAAACTCTTGGGGTGTCCCAGGCCCATCAGAGGCCTTTAACAGCGGCGATTGTGTGCCCTTAATGGGATTGGAGGAGATTACAGTGCAGTCAGGCATTTCTGGTGGCCAGAATGCTAAGCCCCCTGTTCATACACCTCAACGGGGCTCCATTCAGTGACGCCTCTCCAATTCTCTTCATCGATCTGCCTTTCTTTCTCTAACACACCAACACACTTTTCTCTCGGCCCCATTCAAATGCTGCCTCTATTTTCCTCGGTCTGTTTTTTTGACCGGGCCTCTGTCGTACCCGCTCTGAATACTTGTGTCCGTGTTTTTTTTGCGTCTATAGATTGTTGCTTTACAGTACGCCTTGGCTGGGCACCAGCTGGGAGGGTTTTAATGGCTGTCCCATCTGGACAGGGTTACAAAGCGCAGTAGCAGGCTTCGATAAGATCTAAGAGACTCGGATTCGCTCACTGGGAGGACGATTGATATTAAGTTGTAACATCAGAGCCCCAAAAACCATCGCGATGACTCGTATAAACAGGTTAAAACTGTGCTTTGCATTTCTGACCTGTTCACGTACTGCATGATGTTTCCAGGCCAGGCCAGCTGCACCCTGAGTTGGCCTCGGTGCTCGACGAAGAAGTCGACCAGGGTGCGCGTGACCGTGGCGGAGGTGTGGAAGAAGAAGGCGGGAATCCAGAGGACGGCGCCGTCCAGCTTCTTCAGGCTCAGGAAGAAGTTGTTGCGGTCCTGGATGGTCAGCAGGTTGTTGTAGTACTTCTCCAGGATGCTCGGGTTAAAGGTGGTGAGGTTGGTCCGCCGGCCCACGTCTCTGTGGAAGACCTCGGTGGGCGCAAAGTTGCAGCGGAAGACAAAGTCGTAGGCGTCGATGGCAGCGCCGCATCGGCTGCCCGTCAGGATGCCGCTGTTGCCCACCAGGGCGCACGTGTTGTAGCGCTTGTTGAGGACGGGCGAGGAGTCCGGCAGGAGGGATTTGAAGTTCTCGCCGATGGAGAAGACGTACTTGTGGCTGGAGTAATCGTAGTGCATGAGCTGACCCACTCGCACGCTGCTCTTGGTCAGGGTGAAGTTACGCGGCACGTCGATGTACTGGGCAATCTCTCGACTGCAAACAAACAAAAACGTGCAGTTAGAAAGTAAACGCCACTGAAGTCCTCCGATCTTTTTGCTGTGGACACCACACGTCTTTTGTCTTTTGTCGGTTGTGCTTTTGACTTGTACGATGAAATCTGAGGATTTCCTTATGTGGTGGATGCAAAGACACAAACAACCAATCAACACTGCCTATTTACGTGCAGAGGTGGGAGTTTAGGAGCAAAAGTGCATCATCCACAAATGACAAGTCCACTCATTCTAATCATCTTTGGGCTTATTTTTCTGTTTCGTCTTAAGAGTTAAAAAGAAAATTATAAAATAACAAGTTTGACAATTTTCTAAGTAGTTTCTCTATGACACGTTTCCAAATTGTTGGCTTAATTTTCTAATAAAAAAATACCCTTTATATTTACATTTACGTCATTTAGCAGACGCCCTTATCCAGAGCGACTTACAATTCTTATAATCCAAGCCTGTGTGGGTTAAGGGTCTTGCTCATGGACCGAACTATGGCAGAGGTGGGATTTGAACCCTGGACCTTCTGGTCCATAGTCCAGTTCTTAAAGAGATAACTAGACGTGTCTGGTCTGGACCTTTTTCCTTGTACCTCTCCTGCTACCGAGCTGAACCAAACATCCTGATTTTACCTTTGCTTTAAATAGGCCGTTTTATTAAACCTCCACTTCGAGGAATTGTCCTGCAGGTTCTCGTTCAGAGCGTTGTTCAGGGGCGTGAACGCCGGGTCCAGAAACTTCATTGCCAATTGGGACCTAGAAAGAGAACAAAGTAGGAGAGGGCATCAAACAGAGCAGGGAGCACGAAAAAAAAGGGGGGGGGGTTTGGGCAGTGAGTTTGGGCAGTGTGGAGTTTCCGTTCCATTTCACAGGAAGCCCCAGTCCTGGTGTCACAGCGGTGGCAGCTGCTGAAAGTAGCTCGGATCAATGCCACCCCATCGGCCCCAGTACCAATCGTCCCCCCGCCCCGGGCAGTCGATGGCCACTCTAATTAAACAGCCTCTTTTAGACTTCAGGCCTGGTCGGTTAGTCAGGCAGACTCGTTAAGAGCTCGGACTGTTTTGTTAGTGAGGTTATTAGGGACACAGGGTGCGAAAGGAAATCTGAAAACGTAGCATTTTTAGATGGTTAAAAAATCTTTACATTTGCACAGACACACCTGCCATGATGTCATCACATTCCCTAGCTCTACTGGACGTTCTCTGTCCAGCCGTCCTGAAATCTTAGCTATAAAGCAAGTGGACTGCAATCATAAGAAGGTCATGCGTTCATCCCACTGCCCACTGGGCCAGCAGATGGTCCAGACCTCCTCCCTTGTCCCCTCCCTCCTTGTCCCCTCGCCCTGCAACATAACCCATACGTGCTCCAAAAGGGCTTCTGCAGTGTAACAAAAAGCGGCGTAATCACTGCCAGGAACTGAAACTGCCAGCCAAGGAAATCAGGACCAAGGACAGAGCCATGAGCCTCAACCCCCGACACGAGCAAGTCAGGGACGGTCTGTCACCATATGCACCATTACGGCTTTCACAGTCAGGAAGGACGTCCGTAGTTCTGTCTATAAACTGCTCAAGAGAGACACAGAGAATCCTCAGGGTCCTGTTTCGTGTTGGCACCCCATTCGTCCCTCCTTCTCAATGCCACACCCTTACAAAAAGAGTCAAAAGAGCCAAAGGAGGCGCACGTCTTTACTGGGGGGGCAGAATTCATACCATCAAACAGTAAGACGGTTTGGAAATAAAAGATCAAACCATTATTTATCAGACAGGGTGCCAGTCCATCACCGGGCATCACACACACATTCACCAGTATTCTGATTGTTTTTTTACATTCTATTCTTTTTTTTCTATGGAAAGTCTGACATTAGTTAGTATTTTTGTGTTGAGAAACAAACAGACTAAATAGAGAAACAATACACAATAATATTGTATTGAGATTATGATGGAACAGACATTAAATACACTTAATAACGGGACTGGGGTGGCCTAGTGGTTAACGTACTGTACTACGGTCCAGAAGGTCCAGGGTTCAAATCCCACCTCTGCCACAGTTGCAACCCACAATTGCCTGGGTTGTAAAACAGTATTAATTGTAACGGCTAAATAAGATAAAGGTAAATAATAAGAGGGTTGTCCTAATTTTTAGAATCTGTACTGTGTTTAGTTCAACGATAGTGAATTAGGAAACACACTCAGAGAATGTAACTCCTTTTTGGTTGGAGAACTTTGCCTAATACAGTCGAATCCGGTTAATAGGACCACCGGTTAATGGGACCAGCCGCTTATTCGGACCAAATCCTAAAGTACTGAAACAAATCCTTTTATATACGTGTAATGTTATTCACTTATTTGGACCAAATTTTTGCTTAATCGGACCAAATCACGTGAGAGCGAATAAGAAAAAGAAGCCACAAGTCGCCACTTAAAGCGGATGCAAAGCGGATCTTGCCGAAAAATTTGGCAGGAAAAGTACGTTCCTTTGGACTGTTTTTCCCAGTTTGGCCCGAGATCCTCCCACGGACCTCTACAAAGGTACAGCAGCCATTTGCCGGGCAATGCCTTTGTGCATTCCTGCTAGCGCCTCAAACAGGATTCATGGAGTGTAGGTACGAGACCAGAAGAACTTTAATCGTGCAAATCTGGCAACCATGGCTTCGACTACCCAGGATTAGACGATGCGTCGAACCTACTGAGCGTCCGTTGCGTTTGTCCTGAGCTCGTCGGTGGCTCCGTGGTCGATGGTTCTGGGCTCCACATGCATGGTGATCAGTTACATCGTAAAAAAAAACCTTGCACCGTTCAGTCAGTAAGAACCTCTTCTCCACCCGGGTCCTCGCTGGCTCTTTACCGCAGCCTCCACCTGCAGAACAAATCCATCTGGTGTCTTGACAGGAGCGGAACCTCTCGCCCCCAAAATGAGATGAAAACACCACGAGACGGGCGGAGCTGCGGCGGAAAACCTTCGAGCACTTGCAGCAAATTAGCGGCAAATTGAGAGGGAAAGGGGAATCCATGCAGAGAGATGGATGTGAGAGAAGGGTAACAAGGTAGAGAGGGGTAATGGGGGTTGGGGGGGGGGGAGGCTCGTGCAGAGTGAATCCGATTTTCTATGACAATGTGCTTAAGATGGCCGTTTCAAAGAAGGAACAGATCATCCGTCAAAGCTAATGGTTCTGTCCTGCAGGGAAAAGCAACAGCGCAATGGAGGCCATTTATTAACAGGGGGGGGGAGGCATGTGGGAACTGTACTTACAGCTCCAACCTTTAATCCACCCAAACACACACACACACACACACACACACACAAAACACCCATACGGGGGGAAATAAGTACATTAAGCTTGGATGGTTATTGAGAAACATAAACACGAGGTGGATTCGCGAGCCCTGTCGTGACGAAGCCGGGCCTCAAATCCGTCTCGCAGGCCTGAGGAACGACGTTACACCCCAGGAAAAATCCCAATAAAAGGCTCTTTCACTGCGGAAGGTCAGCAGGTTCGGTTCCAGAGCAGTGTGATTACGCTCAGAGCGGCTAACGCGGCTTTTTATAGCCTCCCAGTGCTGATATGTGTAATGATAACGTAGTGGAACAGGCAAATTATGAAACCCACGTCAGCACATTCACAACAAATAGAAAGCAGAACCTCTCGTACCAGCGGGGTGATGGAACGGATCCAGCCCTGGAACTCCTGGAAAAACAACCGGGCGCATTATAGCGTATTTACTGCATAGAGTTTTACGATGACGACTTTAGAGGGTGAGCGATTAAACCTTCGTGACAACCTGCCTTGACAGAGGGACCTCAAGGACCTCACCTTTTATAACTGGCCCTGAAAACACTGACATGGCAACCGAAGGCATTTCAACCACCGGGTGCTACACTGTTCAATCGTGCAACTCATGTTCCTGGCTCTTAACAGCAGGACACCTAGTGTGCTGTGCCAACAAATTTCCTTCTGCTAAACCCCTGGAAATTGTCCGGGTAAAGCCAGGGGTGTCTAGTGAAGAAGCCACGTGTGTCTGGACGGTGGACAACGAAGCTGTGGGAGTTCCAACACTTCCCAACAGCTAGGCCCAGATGACAAACACCACCCCGCTTTTCACGGTCCAATCTCAAACCCGCGTCCCTTTTTCAAACTCTCTCACACGGGGCTAAATGTCTTCGAGTGCGTCATAGAGGCACGTCTAGTATTCAATCTCTTACCAAGAGCTACACTACCCAAAAGTAGCCTCTGAGAGCCTTTTTATAGGGCAGCAAGGCAGAGCACACCTGCCCGATACAAAACAGTATGTCCAACATTTCCGTCCGGGTGCTCCATTTTTTGGGGGGGAACGCCAGTGTGCCCCCGTAAGGGTTGCAGACGAAGCTACACGACCGCTTTAAGAAAGGAGGGAGGGCAGACGTGAGGGAGTAACGAGGGAGTTATTCTACCTCTTTGACCCAGTTCCTTACGCTCAATCTGACACCTAAAAACTTTAATACCATCAAAGGTGCGTGAGAAAGTGCAAATGAAAAAGGCTGAGATACAAGTAAAGCCTTTAGAGCTGCACCTGAATGGAGAATGAAGTGCAGCGCTAAAACACTCGCAGCATTCGCCTCTCCACACATCACAGGGGTTTAACTCCTCAATCCTGCCCTTCGTTCACAATCTCTCCTCAAATTCTCTCCTCAGGTCTTTCCCACACTCCCCGTGTCCCCCAGAAGGCGCTCCGGGACGCACCGCAAGGCAAGCGACACACCACGACCTCGTCCTTTGTCCATCAATATGAAGAAAATTAAAGGTAAACATTGAACTGAACGATTAACGAGCTTGGATCTATAAAAAAAGGTTGCCTGTTTTCAGGCAGAAATGGTTTTATGTAATTTGGCTCCTGCAATAAACTTAGGAAATCAGCTAAAAGTTTTGGCTTTCCCATAACGTTCTGAAAGGTTCAGCCCAACAGGAACGATACAACAGATTCCAGAGACGGTCTAGAAAATCTGCGATTGTGTAGGAGAGTGACAACTACCAAAAAAAACGACGACAAACCGCAGCGAACGCCTCTCTAAACAGGACGATGGAAGCCTGTCTCGGCTCGTGAGGTTTTACGCCTCTGCATGCCTCGGCTCGGTTCCTCTGCCCTAATTTGTCCTCGTGGTTTGGGCTGATCTGCTCGCTTCGCTTGGTCTGACCACATCAACACCAGGCCTGAACAAGTGGGAGGTTCTTGGCAGAGAGGGACAGGAGCAATAGCATGGCACAGCTGAGCACGCTACAAAAACAGAGCCTGCTCGCTTCTGAGCCAGACGGCCTCCAGTAACAGATGCTGCTGAAACCGAAACGTCTCTTGTTTCCAGACGAACAACGAACACGATCCAAAACGTGGACTTGGCCCACGGAGCTAAAAAGGCCCGATACCTTGAGCTTCAGATCCTTCAAATCAAAAAACAGCTAGAACTCAGACCTGTATATTCAGACCTGGAGGCCGACCAGAGACAGAAACTGATAACAGTTACAGAGCAGCCAGCAAAAAAAACAGAGCTACACAATCCACTGTAACATCCAGTCTGTTTCTGGAAGAAATGTCCTCCAGAAAACCCTGCAAGAAATAACTAATAACAATCTCTGGAAACATCTTCTCAAGGTTGTTGCTGTTTTCTTGCCCTACCAGAGCAGATCATGTCTACAGAACGTTCATGTTATGTTATTTATATCATAATGGGCTCATCATGTTTTAACCTTTAAAAAAGCCAGGTTTTCAGTGGTGGAGACCTTTCAGTAAGTCCTTCATGTTCCTTCCATGACAAGCAACGTCTCTCACAGTGCATATTCTCGAAAAAGCTTCCAGAATCAGCAATCGTTTTGACGATCCAGAAACACTTTCTACTTCCAGAACTGAAAAAGTCCCGTGTTCTTCTAAGCTGAATATTATCCAGGGCAGCTTTTAAAAAACACTCTTCCCAAAACAGAACCTATTCCAGAAGCTAATCTTCTCAAGAGACAGAACCTAATTCCAAAGCCTCCTGCTCGCTGAACATCCTGCTCATTAGAACCAAATAGATTCTCAAAACACAGCCAGTCAAACTTTCAGATCCAGGAAATCTCCAGAATGAACCCTCTTCAGAACCAAACCCTGCGTCATTCAGAATCAAATGTCCATGCTCCCGTCATGGTGCCCGGGCTCTAGGGCCCCACCCCAGAGAACGCAGGGTGCAGGCATAAGCGGGCCCTGGATGGGTTGCCAGGCCATTGTATTACCAGTAACGATTACAGTGCCAGAACCTCTCTATTCAATCGTGTCTGTAGGTTCAGTAGTGGATGCCTGGCATGGCCGGAGGGTACCGTCAGGATTTGGACCTGGGTCCAGCAGTGACAGGCACCCATATTAGAGCACTGTGCCACCTGAGCAGGCGTCAAAAACATTTAGAGACACCAATCCGGAATGAAACAACGCTCAGAAACGAGGAGCCACTAACAGAGACCAGTAATCTGTCTCCTAAAACAGAACACACTTTATCTCTGACAACATCAGAGGAAACAGAAAGTCCCTCTGGAATCAGAACCGGGTTCACCGAGCCAAACAACCTCGAGAGCTAACAGAGGTAACGAAGTTCAGAAGCTCCCGGTCCTGCCACAGCCCAGATACAGAGCCTGCTTTCTTTAGCTCCATGTTCTCCTGAAATAGATTCTTCTCTCAGAGCCAAACAAATTCCAGAAGCTGGTTCGAGAGATAATAACTTCCAGAGAAAGAGCCCGAGGTTTCCCGATGACCTGAATTAAGCAATCTGCGTTTCAACACACGTTTACCGGAGCTCCACGAGTGACAGGCGTGGTGGGATCCACTCTGAACATCAACTAAAAATAAACCCACGAGCTGATTTTCAACCCAAAACGTGCTCTGTGCCCAAACTCCTAACGTGGCTGAGCTCAGGCGACATATTAAGATCTGACAGTCTGACAACATCAGGGTTCATCCAGCAAGCCGGCGCTGAGCCGCAGAACAATGGCCCTATTGTCGGGATCACAATCCACTGTATTGTGCCCCGCTTTTTTTTTTTTATGCGAGACTCTGATGCTCTGAAAAACACTGGTCCTTAGCGTGGACAAAAGCTCTGAAAACGAATCCGTTCCAAGCTGTGTGTGTGTGTGTGTGTGTGTTTTGTGTAGATATTGTTAAACAAACCTTCAGAACCTCAATGTCTTAAAAATAAATAAATCCCTTTTGCCAGGAGATGTTGAGTCACTATCGTTTTTTGGGTGTTTTTTTTCCCCGTTCGTCCAGCGTTCTGACCTTCATCTTATAAGGAAGTGAAATAGAGAAGATGCTGGAACGATTGTTTCTGAAGAAATGATATCAGCGCAGAAACGCAAACACACACAAAATGCACAACGAAGGCCTTAAGAAGCAGCCTGAGCTCAGTTCCTGTTCCTGTTCCATTCAGAAGACTGTCTTCTGTTCCATAAACGTGCATCTGCAAAACGTGAAATAGTAAATCAGGTGTAGTTTGGAATACGTGTTCCATGAACGTCCAAAAACTTTAAGGACCAAGCTTCTTGGTCGTTTGGACACCTGGTCTAGTCACGTGACGACTGCAGACCCAAACCCATCCTGAGGAGCAGAGAGAAGGTGCCAACGGTGCCGTAGAACCTGCTTGGACTTTCCTCAAGAAGCCTACACACCTGCACCCTGGAAACAGCTCGGTAACCGAAGGACCTCACCTCGCCAGAGATGGGGTACGAACCAGCGTGGCTAAGGATCGATTTGAGTTTGTTACAGAGTTCGAGTTATTGTTTTGATTATTGTTTTATCCTGGTCGGAGTTAGGAGTTGACATAAGTAAGTCCTGCATATGATGACAGTCTGTCCCCTCCCTCAGTACAGCCCACATAGGATGCACATGACACCCAAGCCAACGATAAGGCAACAACGGGACTGGAATGCCGTCCGAGGCCCTGTGAGAGCTTGTTGTGTTACCCCAATTTTAACTTATATCCCTGGTAACAAGTCACAACCATTTTTGTTTGTGACACCAAAAAAAAGCTACCATTTTTTGCCATTACAGTCGATTCCGGGTAATAGGACCAGCTGCTTATTCGGACCAAATGCTAAAGTACCGAAACAAATCCTATTATATACCTGTAATGTTATTCGCTTATTTGG
>JAUZSU010107828.1:0-19648 GCA_034780255.1 Parotocinclus maculicauda
AATCTGGAAAAAAATTTAATGAACAGAAGAAAACCGTTGGCTCTCCACCGGAGGGCGGAAAAAGCTAAAAAATATTAGATTTTTTTTTTGGGTGAAATTCAACCATTTTGGTTTTCTAAAATGGGCATATAAACAGATTAAAATCTAAAAAAAAATTGTAAACTGGAGTCAGAGCTCAACAAAACGTCAGTCTGAACTGTATTTAAAGGTGGGAATAAGTCACATATGGGCAAGTCTCCAGCAAGTCCCAGGTTACTGTGCTAATATTAAAACCCTGCTGTGAGTGAAAATAAGTCTCAAGGCAAGCCAGCAACAACACTTACACTCCAGTTCCCACATTTAAATCAGTCAAAAGACAGTGGTCGTAAAGTGCTGACTTTTATTTTCAACATGAACAAAAACTCCTGCATAACTTCACTATTTTTGGAATAGCTTTTTGCATATTACGAGCTTCTTCATATCTTTGTGTCTGCTGGTTTCCCGTGGTTGCCAGGTTTTAAAACAGAAATCACCCAATCATGTTTTTGTACCTAAAAATGCAAATATTTAATAAAAATCACGTCATTTTAGTTTTAAGTATGAAAACCAAGTCGAGTCGAGTTTCAGTGTTGGACATGCAAGTCCTAAAATTTGGGACTCGAGCCATAGCCCTGGTGTCTTGCATCACCTGCAGATGTGATTGACCTGCTCTGAAGGAAATGGGAGATTAGTTGGGAGGGGTTATCTCCTAATTCTGCAACGGTGGCCTTGTCCAGGTCGGTGCTTAATCCTCTTTGTAAGTTAAAACTTTTTTTAAATTTTTTTATTTTATTTTTATTTTATTTAAAACTCAGTGCATAGTGTAAAGGTAAATGAAAAAGCTGGCAAGTTTGTGCAAAAGTCAGGAGCCGTTTTGTGAAGAGTTAATAAATTAAAAGCTGTCTTGAAGCGAATTTTTTTTTTTTTAAACCGCTTCACATCATACCTGCCTCACATGGCTTACTGCTTTAATGTACCACTAATGATTTATAACATTATGAGTTTATAACATTATAACAAATTTGTCCCAGTGTTGAAACCAAACCTAATTATCCTCTGCTTATCCTCGTTATTCTTTGAATCAACCATTTATCTGTAAAATGTAAACATTAAGCAGAAAACAGTAAATGTATAGTTTACGCAGTCAGATAAAAGATCGGTTGAACCAATTAATTTAATTAAATCATTAAACATCACAGTTCACAATAAAAACCATTTCTACCTTAACTGAACAATGTACATCAGAGTCATCAACTGATTGTTGATCATCAAAATTTTTAAAGTTTCTACATTCAGCCAAAGTTCTAAGCTTTTTATCCAGTAAAAATTGCATTACGTCTTGGAAGAGTAACCATCCACAAGTTTAATGCCATTTGTTTCTGCTCCAAGTCACCTCCAGGTAAAGTGGCTGAAGCTGTGAAAGCCGCCATCGCAGCAGGATACAGACACATTGATGGAGCGTTTTGCTATGAGAACGAGAAAGAGGTCGGCGAAGGCATCCACGCCATGATCAAAGAGGGCGTGGTGAAGAGAGAAGAGCTGTTTGTGGTCAGCAAGGTAACCAACATCCCCTCATTTAAATCACTAACATGATGGAGAGTAAAGTTACTGCTGAGTAAAGGTTATAGAGGAAATCAGTAGTAGTTTATAAGCATTTTTGGTTTTCTTTCTGTAGCTTTGGTGCACCTTCCATGACAAGGCAGCGGTGAAAGGGGCGTGTCAGAAGACCTTAAGTGACCTGAATCTGGACTACCTGGATCTGTATCTGGTTCACTGGCCGATGGGCTTTAAGGTGATTTGTGTATCTCAGTTAGTTCAGCTGGATGCAGGAGCATCATCAGATCCACACTGTTTCTGAAGGCTTGAACACTTTCATTCTGAGCCAGTTTCTTTGAGTCTTCCTCATGGAGTAATGGGTATCTGCAACTATTGCAGAAAGACCTTAAGTGATCTGAATCTGGTTCACTATCCGATGGGCTTTACGTATTTCAGTTCAGCTGGATGCCAAGTTGTGAGAAGTATCGCGCCTTTTACAATGTTGCATTGTCTCAAAGCAGCTTTACAACGTTATATTATCTTAAAAAGCCAATCCCAAGTTGAGCAAGCCTAGGGTGACAGTGGAAAGGAAAAACTCCCTGAATATAGAAGGAAGAAGCCTTGGGAGGACCAAGACTCAAAAATGGACCCATCCTCCCTGTGTGGCCTAGATGTTAATTGAAATAATTAAGTTGTAGTAATAGAAGAATTAAGTAAATTATACAATTTAAATCAGTAATAAAATTTAAATAAGTAATACAATTCAAAATAAATAACCAAATCGATTTAAGATAAAACACTTCGAACTAAATAAGGCAAACATTTACATCAGCATTTGTGGCATGGCAACTTCTGTTAAGTTTACATTTACATTTACAGCATTTAACAGACGCCCTTATTCAGAGCGACTTACAACTGATATACTCTTACAATTCAAGCAATGGTGGGTTAAGGGCCTTGCTCAAGGGCCCAACTGTGGCAGCTTGGTAGAGGTGGGATTTGAACCGTGGACCTTCTGGTCTAGAGTCCAGTTCCTTAACCACTAGACTACCACAGTCCCAAGTTTAGTCTGGTTTTGATTGTGTTAATAAAGCCGTTAACATTAAAAACTTGTTTTCTGGTTGTGGCCCAAGTGCAATTTTTGTATATAATGTTGGAAGTCAGAAGGCATTGGACAAACGATGTGTAATTAATCACTGGTCATGTGCTGTTCATGGTTCAGGCTGGAACAGATCTTTTCCCGATGGACAGTGAAGGCTTAACCATCAGCGATGCCACTAATTTCCTGGATACCTGGGAGGTGAGAAAATGAATTGCGTCGTCTTATCCCATTTGTGTTGCTTGCTGTACCCTGTAACGCGGTAGTGTTGCTGTTATAGGGCATGGAGGAGCTGGTGGATGCAGGGCTGGTTAAGTCCATCGGTATATCCAACTTCAACCGTCAGCAGATGGAAAGAATTCTGAATAAACCAGGCCTGAAATATAAACCTGCCAATAATCAGGTAACGTTGTTAGGCACATTGTTAACTTTACCAGCAAAGAGTGGGTAGAGATAGTATTGTTATTATAAAGTTACCATCTGTTTAAAGTAATATTAATTTTGGTTTTCCGTACAGGATGTTTGGGGCTAGAATTGTGGCATTTGCTAATGTTATTTAGAATTCATCATTTCGTTATCAAGGAAACTTGATATCATGCCTAGTGTTTGTCAAACATCTCTATCATATCTTTAAACATCTCAAATCTCTTCGGTTTCCATAACCCATTGCCGCATTATGATGATGATTGCGCCCTCTGGTGCCTAAAGAACGCGACGACGCTACTAGACTGTTATTAGATTTACGTGCAGAAGAACACACGTGTTAAAAACCACATAGCAAATAATATCTGCCTTCCTTATGATCTAATTATTATAAATAATTCTTGTTCTCGGCAGATCGAGTGCCATCCCTACTTGACCCAGGAGAAATTAATTGCATTCTGCCACTCGAAGGGCATCTCGGTGACGGCGTACAGTCCTCTGGGTTCTCCCGACAGACCATGGTGGGCAAATTTCTGTGGCTGCTATTCATAAGAGGATCTATAGAATGAGAACCACTATCATTTCTGATCAATCCAGCCTTAGTTTTTTGTAACATACATTGTCAAACTCTTAATTACGTTACAGAGGGGAATTTGTTGTATAACAAACGTGTACCCAGAGTTTAGTGAACCGTTCTCACGTCGACGCTCTGTGTTTGTGAAAACTGTCTGTTCAAGAAATATCGTACTGTGCAAAAGTCTTAGGCCACCATTAAATTAGATAAACGGTTATTTTAACAATGGTTTCTTGACCACGGATACTCCTAGACATAAAAAATCACCGTCAGTGTTTATGGTGGTACATTTAGCAGACGGCCTTATTCAGAGCAACTTACAACTGATACAGTCTTATAATCCAAGATATTGTGGGTTTAGGGCCTTGCTTAAGGACAACTGTGGCAGCTTGGCAGAGGCAGGATTTGAACCATGGACCATCAGGTCCACGGTCCAGTACCTTAACCACTAGGCTACCGCAGTCTCAACAGCAGTAGAAACATCAGGCTTGTGCAGATGCCGTTGTGTGACGATAGGGTTATAAATTCCTGCGAGTGTGCGACAGTGTAGAATTGTTTTTCAGTTTCTTTATTAGAATACAACCAGGACATTTAAAAATACAGCTTCTATAGGCTACAGTGGCAAGTACTTATGTGTTTCCTCCTCTTACACTTGACAAATAGCAGCACCTGGCATCTTCAGCAGGATTCCAAGATGATCCTTCTACAGTCCAAAGAAGCTTGATCAGGAATGAAAGAGTAGCAGCCAAGAAACCCCTTTTTCGAAAGGGGCACAGAGTGAAAAGGCGAAGATAAACACAGATAGGAATGAAGATCAGTGGAGAAATATTATGGAGCATTATAAAGTTTTGGGTTCAGGCATTGACAATATGTTATATGTGAGGGGCTCTGGCAAAACCAGGCTAAAAACTAAAGACAGAGAGCTTTACAAAACTGAAAAAATCTTTAGAATTGGGTGTAAATTATGGCCTTTTTTAAATTTGCATATCATTTATTGAATAGGCTGTTTGGATGAAATTGAATCATTAATGCATAACTTTACCATATTTAGATAGACGACGTGGAAAGGTGGATTTTGAGGGGCAGTGTTTAGAGCGTCACTAATGGGAAGTGTTCTAAATAAAGGTCAATTCTCATCATTCTTGGGCTTTATTATTGAATGGATTCTTCTCAAAATATTATTTAAAAGCAGCCTTTTATTTGTAAAATCACCTTTGGGAGGTGAAAGTTAAGTGTTTTTTGTTCATTAAGAGAATAAAGGGAACACTTAACTTTCACTTTAATATATCAGGCACAGGCGTGTCTCGCAGGGGTGCCAGGTGTTGAACTATGGTCGGTTGAGGTTGAAAAGTATCTGTGTGTTTTTCTAAAGTACGATTTTTGAAGAAAAACATTTGGGAGGTAGATTTTTTGGCTTCCACAGGCCGTGGTTCGGTGCCCGCCCTGGCTAGAAGCTCCTCCTATGCCATAGTGCCTCATGTATATGTTCATAATATCATTGCTAAAATAACAAATTTAATAGTGACCTGAGACTTTTGCACACTTGTTAGAGTTTGTGGGTGTATCTGCTGGATTTGACAAACCTTCTACTGTTCCATTTAAAATGATGAAGGGAAAAGGTGTGCTGGATATTTGGCCTACAGCTTTCATGTTATTTATCCAGATCCACTCTGTGCACTGATTTATCACAAATAATACATGACTTTTGGGTGTGAATAAATAGTGGGGTAGAGTATTTGGGGATGTTATATTAAAATGGGTTTCATTTGAATAATCTGCTAAAGGCTGCAGCTTTTAGTTGTTTTGATGTTGCGTGTTTTCAAATCTCAGCGAGTGTAAATGATCTTCTTTTTCTTGATCAGGGCTAAACCGGAGGACCCCTCATTGCTGGAGGAACCAGCCATTAAGGCCATTGCTAAGAAGCACAATAAGACCACTGCTCAGGTAAAGATAAAACAACTAAAACATCCTGTTCTTTTCCTTCTTATCCTGTACAGGGGAAGGTCTGGATCCTAATCCAGAATTAACCCCAGAACACAGACTGAGGTACATCCTTAAAGTTAAAGTTAGTCAAATGTATTTCTATAGTGCTTTTTACAATGGAACATTGACTCAAAGCAGGTTTACAATCTTAAAAGGCCAATCCCAAATTAATCAAGCCAAGGGTGACAGTGGAAAGGAAAACTCCAGAAGAAGAAGAAACCTTGGGGGGACCAAGACTCAAAAAGGGACCCATCCTTCTTGGGTAGCCTAGATGATTTTAACAGGGTACCAGTCCATTACAAGGCCACTTCTGACTATTTCTGCTTAGGGCACCACAGTGGCTCAGTAGTTAGCGCTGTCGCTTCACAGCTCCAGAGATTCCTGGCTCAAGTGCGGGTTTAACATACTACCGTGTAGCATGTCATATTCCCATCTCATGATATTGGGCCGGTTTTTGCCATTGCTTTCAAATATCTTTCTTCTAAACCTGGGGGCAGTACAGCCATTAGCAGAGCGGTTCCTGTGATTGGCTCTTAACTTAGACATAATGTTCTCAGGTCCAGTGCTTGCGGAAAAAAAATGGCACGCAAAAGTTCGTTCTCAAGCCGTGGCTGGGGATTCTCAGAATATATATATAAATCCTGTGAGTTATTTTGTGATGTATGAAACTGGGCCAAATCAATGACTTATTTAATCCCAATCATGTTTTTTGGACCTAGGCAGCCTACAAAAATGACTGGCTTGTCTGATTTCACAGTTTGGTGTTTTGTAGGCAATTACGATACCGAATTGTATGTGCATAAACACTGAAGAACGAGTAATAATCTCCCCTTTATAAACTACATTAAAGTGACAGATATCTTATACAAATATACAATTTAACAACTGTTTAGACTCATTTCTTGTTCGGGCTACATTAAGGTTAAAATATACTTTTTTAAATTTTACATCAACCTTCAGGTCTTGATCCGCTTCCACATCCAGAGGAACGTCATTGTGATCCCCAAATCTGTCACTCCTGCCCGCATTAAGGAGAACTTCCAGGTACAATATAGTGGAAAGACTTAAAGCTCTCAGTGCTGTAATTATAATTGAACTATTTAAATTAATATTTATTTCTGTCCAAAGGTCTTTGATTTTAAATTGAGTGCAGATGAAGTGAAGACCATTTTAGGCTTTAACAGGAACTTCAGGGTTTGTCCCATGATGTGGTGAGTATTTTATACAGTTATATTCATACTTACATCCTTACAAGGATGAACTAGGAGGTTCTGGTGGCTAAAAGGCCAAGAAGGTTGGCTGGGCTGCTGGCTGGATCTGCATGATGTATCACAGACCACTGCTATCTCGTCACAGTAATATAATGTAATACACAATACTTATAGATTCTTGTCTTTTGTCTTTATTTCCCAGGTCTGTAAACCACAAAGACTATCCTTTTCATATTGAATACTGACAAGAAAGAATCTTCAGCCATCAACTCAGTGTCCGGTGCATCAGTGGTGGTTTGGTTTAAACACCACTTGCTTTTGATTTGGATTTTGCTCCTTCAACTTCCTTACAGACTTGTACAGTGGAATGGAGAAAATAAATCACTGATCAATGTTCTGGTTATCATTCTTATTCTCTTTATTTATAGAACTACATCATTTTATTTCTGTGGCTCGTTTAATATGCATATGCAGGTCAATTAAAATTATCCTAAAGAACAGGGTGGGCCATACAAAAGCCCACCTTCTGCCCAGGGAACATGCCCATGTCTGTGGCAGGGAAGAGAGATTAGGCGTGTTTATGGTTTATTTTTTAGCGTAATTAGTTTCATTAGTTCTCTACATAAAGAGAAAACATTGATTTTAATAAAAGCATCTGTCAAATTTATGGCACCCATAAAAACAACTGACATTTTCGCAATAGTAGATCAATATTAGAGTTTAATCGCTGCTTGTCTCGGTTTAAAGCATGTAAGATTTGGAGAACTGTGATCAGAATTAGGGGATCATTTAAGATATTCTACAGGTATTGGTGCTAATCTGGCACCTGGTTCTGTCTCGTCATACGGTGGCTCACCGCCTGAGAAAATCTGGACAGACTGCTTACTCCACAGTAACCACGTTACAGTAACCAATCAAAATGCTACACTACCTTTTACTGTGGAGCATGTTTAAAGTCGTTCAAAGTTCACATTAGTCAAGAGAGCACCTTTATCGTAGTTGGTCCAAAATGGGGGGTGGGGCACTGTTTGAGAACTTGTGAAGTAGCCAGTTGGTGGAGGAAATGCCATGGTTGTTGGAATCGAGATACAAGGGCAGGAGGACAGATGTAGGTGTGAGTGTGTGAGGTGTAATGTCTTTAGACACGGTGGAAACGCACTACTAAACAGGCTCAATAGGAATTAATTGTGAGAATGCTTACAACCAACTGTCCAAAATACACAGTTAGAACAAACAGACATTGGAGTTATATAAACAGGAGTGACAGAACAGAGCTGATATATAATATAGCAAAATCAGAAAGCTGGGACGGTATGGAAAATGAAAAAAATTGCAATGTTTCTTACATTTACTTGCAGGCAGTCTGAACCGTCAACTCGTGACTTCCCAAAAACGTTGGCACAGGGGCAATTTAGAGCTAGTAATCCATCCATCCAACATCTTCCACTTAATCCACATGGGGTCATGGGCCCACCCAGCAACTCTGGGTGTAAGGGCAGGAACAACCCCTAGACAGGGTGCCAATCCATCGTAGGACACACACACACAGTCACACACTAAGAGCTAATTAAGAGACACCAATTAACCTAACACACATGTCTTTTACCCGGAGTAAACCCACGCAGACACGGGGAGAACATGCAGACTCCACACAGAAAGGACCCAGGCCGCTCCACCCTGGGTTTGAACCCGGGACCTTCTTGTTGTGAGGCAAGCGGTGCTACCCACCGAACCACCGCGCTGCCCACTTGTATCTTTAGTCCTGTGCAATTTTTAAATAATGCTCCTGCAAGAAAAAGCTATTGTACCAGTTTCACCAAATTGAAATGCCTTAAGTGCGATCTTAATTTAAAAGCAAAGCAAACAAACAAGCCCACTAAGAATGGAAGATAAACGACTTGAAGCATGATATACAATTTCACCCTCTATGGTTCATGCAATTGAATTAATACATAGTCACATTTCCACGATGTATAGTTACACCCCTAGTAAATGTAATGCTCTGTGCATTGGGTAAATGCCAATGGTTTGTTTAAAATGGTCAAATATGTTGAGGTCTGGCTTGTGGAAACATGGCCTGCACTAGCAGCGAAATAAGCGGAAACACAAAAAACTGACAGATAATCCATGACAAACTATTATGTACTACAAATAAAGGTATTTTCTAATAGACTTTGACTTTAGTAACATCATGCTGCCTACATTTACAGACACCAACACAAGCATAACTAGATTGACCTGTTAATGTTGCTGCCCTCTTTTAGTCTCTCTCCCGCAGCTCCGGTTTTAGCTGCTCGCTCGCTTCCAGCCAGATCCACCAGACTCAACTTACTGACTTTCTCTCCACTCGTCTGTATGCAGAAAGGGAAACCGATTAAAAGTCTAAAACCTTCACAGAATTTCACCTCCCGCAACAATATGTGGCTAGAATAAGAATTTTTTTTTGTTGACAATATAAACCTGTAGGTAAACACATATTCATGTCATATGTTTCTCACCCCAGACTGTAAATCTCGTATCGTGTATGTAAGAATAACATTGAAGACAGCATGTGAGCGGCTGCTCTCCTCATTCATATTGGTCGCAGCGACTGTACGGGACTTGTTCCCCTCCGACATTAGAGACTCAATGTCCTTAAAACAAGAAGACACAATTATACCAGCTCAGACAAAATCAATGTCTACTGAATAATAGAGGAAGAGGAATAGGAAGTGATTGGGTAAAACCTTGTAACTGGTTACGGCCAGGCGGGAGAGTCCATCAACATAAGGTCCTAAAACATTGTGCTCCCTCACTCGTAACACCTGAGAGCTCCTGAAAAAAATATTGGCTTTCATTACATTTACATTTATGGCATTTAGAAGGCGTCCTTATCCAGAGCGACTTAAAACTAATACAGGTTTACTATTTAAGCAATGGCGGGTTAAAAGCCTTGTTAAGAACCCCACTGTAGCAGCTTGGCAGAGGTGGGATTTGATCCCAGGTCCAGATTCCAGTACCTTAACTGCTAGGCTACCACAGTCCCTCATTATTTTCTATATATTGTGAATTGCCATAAATGAAAAATGTCTGTTTAGATGGTAGCATGTTACTTAAGTTTTTATTTATATTTCTATGTTACTATAATGACAGTAATGTCTGATAAACATCCACCTTACTTGGAATTGCAATAACTGCAACTAAAACTTGAGACTAACTGTTGATAATTTATGCACATTAGCTTGGAGGAATTTTATTCCTCCATACAGAACAGCTTCAACTCTGGAATGCTGTTGGGTTTCCTAACATGAACTGCTTGTTTCAGGTTGTTTCACAACATTCCTATAGGATTAAGGCCAGGAATTTGACTTGGCCAATTCAAAACACAAACTATATTTATCTCAAACCATTCTTTGGATCGGGCAGCACAGTGGCTTGGTGGGTAGCACCACTGCCTCACAGCAAGAAGGTCCCAGGTTCAGCCTGGGTCCTTTCTGTGTGAAGTCTGCATGTCCTTCCCGTGTCTGCATGGGTTTACTCCTTGTACTCCGGTTTTCTCCCACAGTCCAAAGACATTCATGTTAGGGTAATTGGTGTCTCTAAAGTGGCACTTAGTGTGTGTGTGTGGGTGTGTGTGTGCGTGTGCGTGTGTGACTGTGTGCTTGACTGTGTGTGTGTGTACCCTATGATGGATTGGCGCCCCATCTAGGGCTGTTTCTGCCCTTGCTCCCAGAGTTGCCTGGTGGGCACCGGTGGAAATTAATTCACCCGTGTGGATTAAGCGGTAGATAATGAATGAATTAAAATAAATGAATACATTTTTTGGATCTTTTATGACTTGCGTACTTAGGGTCGTAGTCTTGCTGCATGACTCTGTTTATTTTGAGATTAAGTTCACAGGCAAATGTTGTGCCATTATCCTTTCGAATCGTAGCCCAGATGCAGTAAAACAGGCTCAGACCCGGACACTACCACCACCATTAGCACAAATTAACTGCATATACTAGAGCTTCACAAATATGCAAGATTGGATCATTTTCTTCCATAAGTAAATGATCAAGAATAATATGTTTGTCTCATATTTTGAATTTGGGTCATCTTTAGGATTTGTGTAATACTTTTAGGATTTGTGTGAGTCTTGGTCATTTGTACCAAACTGTAAATACTTCTAAAGGGTTTACAAAGTTTCAAGCACCACTGTAATCACTATAGAAAAGCACACAAACTCACACAAATAGGCAACGGCATAGACAATTACCAAAATCAGTTAATGCCCACAGGTCTTACCAACAGAAGGATCCTGATTTATACAAGCTAAATATTTCAAATTCAAATATTCATGTAGTTTTATTCTCTGCATCTTCAGAGATAAACGTATTGGTCCATAATTAGCTGCTTACATTACACTCTTATTTACCACTCATACCTACATCTTTCTCAATAATACAAAAGCATGACAAAGCTAAGGTGTTCTATAAACCTTACCCTTTGGGGTCGAGCAGGTCCCGGACCTTCTCGTTGTAGATTTCCATGTAAGAGACCTCAACAGTGAAACTCTCACCCTCTCTCTGCTCACGGAGCGCACGATCAAACAGCGCACTACAGAGGCGTGGGATCAAACCAGGATTTTTGCCTGAACCCATCATGGTGTACGACTTTCCTGAACCTGAAATCACACATAGCACAAAGAAACAGTACAAAATAGTTACAATCAGAACACATCAAATATAGCTAGTAACTAAAATCAAATCAAATTACTCTGTCAGTATGATGTGTGCTATAAACAATGTTAGTCACATCATCCAACACAGCTCTACTCTGACCCTTTTCCCTTTCCACTATGCAGTCCCTATATAAAACATCCTTGCCTTTCCTGTCTCCTGCTCTTCCTGTTAATCCTGTACTCAAGTTACAGTTTCTGTTTCTGTTTCTGTTTTATGTATTGCTCCCTGTTTTGTGTGTCCCATATCAGATTTTAGCATTTGAAATGTTTTATTGTTTTATATCTGTATTACTTTAGTATGTGAGCATATGTGTTTCTATTAGTTTCAGTAAATACTAGTAAATATTCAAACCAACTTGTTTATTACTGTTACAGCTAAGGAAAAGTTACCGTGCTAGATAATAAGTGAAGTTTGTAACATATATCTTTTTTGGTAACAACTGTGTCCACAACTAACCGCTCGTTTGATGCTGGCATGTTTAACATCATTTTGAAAATATTTACTTTGTTGTTAAACTTAGAAGTGAGGTTATGCTTTGACTGATTTAGCCAGCTAAGACTGAAGAAATATGTGAACTGTGTAACTGAATAACATCATTTCTACCACTTCTTACCATTTTGCTATATATATTGAAATGCCCCACACTGTTCCCAAGCTGAACTTTTGCCCAGCATTAATCTTGGTCTCCTGGGCTGCAGCTAGATGCCATTTAGTTATTTTGTAATACCAGCTGTGGTATTACAATACAAAATATGGTCACACACTCCTCTGTATATCGAATTCTTTCTGACTAATCTGCTGGTTGATAAAGCCAAGTCAACAGACCATGACGTAGTATTTAAGCTGTGCCTAATCATTAATGTTTTCCAACACGTGACACCACACTGACTCTGTCTGCATGCTGTTAGAGGGCACTTTTATTGTGGACTTATTTATAACACATTAAGTATTTCTCTTCATGAAGCTCCCATATGATTATGCTAAACACAACCATCCTGCATCCGCAGAGCTTTCCATAGAGGAATTACTAATTTGAGGAATTATACAATTAATAAAAATGTATTTTATTAAATGTACCTGTTTGGCCATAAGCAAATATGCAGGCATTATAACCCTCAAATGCATTATTCAAAAGGTCCTCCCCAAGGCACTGAAACACCACGTCCTGTCCTAAAAGTAAACCAAACACAAGCACTTACAAACAATACATTAATGTTTAAAATAGGCATTCTTTTAAAAGCACAACATTCAAATTAACATTCTTTTATCTTCACCTTATACCAAAATGATATATAACTCATCCCGCTCTACAGTGTAGGACAAGAGTGATGTACAAAACATAACATTGCTAAGAGCTCACGATTAAAAAATTAGTTTGGGTTAAAATTCTAATTGGGTATAAACAATATCCACAAAAAATAAGGGATATTTCCTTTTGGGGTATCCCCTAATTTTTGTGAGCAGTTTATTTATATATTATATGTCAAACATCATGCAAATCTCAGGTTGTTTTCCAGTAAAGGAAAGTTTTCAGAATTACAATCACCACATAGATAATAAATAAGGCACCATGATATTACTGGGTGAGTTTGATGAGTTTTGGAAACATAGGTATCAGATACCACATAGACATTTGCTGAGGTGCTGTATTACTCTACTATACTATTAAGCTAGATTAGTGTTGTTGCTCCAGAACAAAAGGGAGATGGGGAAAGGTATGAGTTTGATTTATCATAATGAAACATTCATTTAAGTCGAGTGTGAATCATACAAAATGTAAGCTTTGCTTTAATGGCTGTCTGTTTCATGTGTTCTCTGTAAACTTCACAACGTCATCCTCCTCCATTTATCACATTAACAATTACCACAGTACCAGGTATTACTTTGGTATTACTTTACAATCCAGTAGAACACCTTTGGCATGCCAATATGGACCGAAATCTCTGAGAAATGTTTCCAACACCTTGTTAAATCTATGCCACAAAGAATCAAGGCAGGCCAGAAGGTGTCCAATCCAGACCTTAATAAAGTGAATAGTGTGAATTTACAGAAAAGATTCTGAGCTAAATAAATCCTAGTTAGCCAGTTTAGAATTTGTTGCTTCAGTACGGGAAAGGAGTATTAGGAAAACTCTGAGAGTTTGAATTTTTAAGTCCATTTAAATCTGATATGATTCATATATGAAATATAATTTTAAATATTGAAATATCCCCTAATTATATTTCCCCTCATTTTTGTGAGCAGGATATAGGCCTGACTTTCTCTTCGGTTTGTTCACTGGTAACACAGCCACCATTTCCTCCTCCTTATCCTAAACAGACTCGAAAAAAGTTTGCCATGAAACAGAGACATGCTGTTGGTGTTTATGGTGACAATCAGATTTGGTCATAGTTTATAAAAAAACAGACCTGCGTATTTTTCTGTCTGCGTCTCGTCCATCGACCAGAAACAATAATCATATGCAAACACCTATGAAGTAAACAATCACCAGTAAGCATATTGTTTTTATTAATTAATTATTAAGGCCTAAATGCAACAAATTACAAAACAATATTCAGATGTATACTGTAAACAAGGGTAAAAGAGTCCAATTTAGTTAGAACCTTACCTTTGGCTGGTTCCTGGAAACAAGAGACAAAAGATACAAGAGTTGAAAAATTATATCAACAATAGGAATAAGCTGTCAACAAACATTTGTGCTGTAAAAAAGACAGCTACACCCACATATATTACTGGGTACTGTCTACCACTCAGTAACACCCATCTTAGTTCAGTTTGACACTAACCACTCTGTCTAAAGAGTCTCATTGGATCTTTTTGGGAAAAATCTCTATATTCCATTCCATTCCAATAATTGATCATATTGATTCTATTATCCTATTAGTATTAACACTGATTCGTGATGTAGTGCTGAACAGCAGCCGAATGAAAGCCAAGAATAAGCCTCTGAAATCATAAGAAAATGCTTTTATAGGCAGATGAAGGACATTTATAATGTGAATTGATATATAATACCCAGAGTTAATTGGTCGCAGTCAGAGAATTGCAACTGGCTTACTGAAAAATGCTTTTTTTGTATTGGTCACTGTGACAAAAAAGAAAAATTTCTTGAAAATGTATTATTTAAATACTCATGTAATCGCTGAATGGACTAACGTTATAATACTGCCCACACTCACGTAACGCTGTTAAAAATTCTGTGGTATATTACTGGTAAATTGCAATCGTATGAATGAGGAGTGTCAGGCCATGGCACTGAGCATGTTCCTGTCTGAACAAGTTGAATCATGTGAATTACATCACTGAATGCCTTTCTGTAATTAAACATCATTCGAAAACTAGACATACACCAACAGAAAACCAAACAGTCTAAAGGTTTGTGGCAAGTCAGAAAAGCTCCATTTGACCTCCTACAGTTACTAGAGTGCAATGCTTTAATAACCTGGCACTAGGAGACCTGGAAGGTTTTGAAGAACATTCCATGCATAGCTGGTGTAAGTTCAGTCACTTTAAGGGATGAACAAGTTGAGAGCAAACGGTAATCCTGAAAAAATGTTTGCGTTCCTCATCCTTAAAGTAGCTTCAAGGGTTTTTAAAGTGGTTTAATAACATGCAACAAACACTGCATTGCCCTTAACAGTCCTTCTATGTGCAATGCTTCAGTATTACACTGCACTGTCCCCTATATCTTTAACAAACTGGCAAACATGCAAACTTGTGTATGCAATAAATTCAAACTTGAAAGTGCAAATTATAAATCTGCTGCATGAAACTTGGCAGTGCAGATTAGAACGTTTTTGTTTAACTGGTGTCAGTTATGCAGGCTTTATCAACTGGTTGTGTTACTTACTGTGTACAGTTCATATCTCTTTTTCATTTAAATACTGCACTATTGTGAACCCAGGATGTCTGTTTTAAGCATAAAAGCACCTCCCATCACCAAGTAAGATCTCTTTTTTAACTTTTAAAAGCATTTTCATGTGTAAAAGTAGCTTTGGGAACAGAACTGGTTAGAATCTAGGAGACTTACTGTACTTTTATTTCATGATTATAAGATCATTTAAAATCTTCCAGTACTGGCAGTCCCCATTTTACATTGGCTTTATGATAGGAATCCAATAATAATAACCATAAATACACTTCCACAGAAACTGTACTCTAAATGATAAAATTCATATTTTATCATTTATTTATTGCATAAGTGCAATACTCTCTAGCATTCTGATGAGGAAGTCGCACAATAATTATTTTGTTTTTCACTTTTAATATATTGTTCAAGAAATGACATGAAATATTCAATAATTTATTATAAACAATGCTTTATGATAACTATTTTGCCCAAATGTAGTTTAATGTTTTAAGTGTGTTAGGCATGTTATTATTATGATACTCTGTGCTGGATTTGGAATGCTGCAGTGCATGATGAGGGAGTCATGTGGCATGAGTGATTAGCGATTTTTTAAAAAAAGCATTTGATTTTATTTTATTAACCAAGAATATCAGAAAAGCAAATGAAAAGTCAAAGAAGTTGTTTGATAATGCAAATGAGATGAAAACTCAATTACGGTGATTGAGTAGTAAGTGAGATATTCATGGGGTAAACAAAAGCATGTCAAACTACACGAGAGTGCCCCACATTGACTGTTCAGTAGGGTGTATGGTCACCCAAGACTGTGAAAACACACTGACAGTGATGGGGCATGAACAGGATCAGACTGTCCAGCAGTTCCTGTTGAATCCTCTTCATATTCATTTTGAAATTTCAGCCAATTTTTGTGAGCAGTGTATTTAACTTACAATATATTTGGGGGAATGCATACCTATTGTAAATTGGGGACTACTTGTATTAGCACAATATTGTATTTAATAAGCAATGACTAGTATTTATCTGTGCCTCCTCTCACTGCATTATGGAATTAAGGGTCCATTACTCATACTCTACTATTGCTCATTGACAGATATGGACAAATGCCCATGAAAAAAGTTTTTACTATGCTGCTGTAATTTTTCTGTCCAATGTCAAATGTGAAAAGGTGCACTATTTGGTGTGAAGATCATATCTTCTCTAAGCAATGAAGGACCTGTGATCACTTTTTTCAAGTCCATCACAGAACTGGGCAGGGGTTGTTATAACAACTCCCTCTCCTCCTTTAAGCACAGCCCATTGTGCCAACATGTGATGCCCAACCCTGTCAAAAGACACCACTGAATACCTGTGGTGGTAAATTAGAATATCCACAAAAGTACCACCACATTATTTTTTTATCATAATTATATGCTCAAATTCCGTCTTGGTTTCTCAGACATCTAATACTCTTACAGCTATGCAATTATCAACCACTTATATCAAGGGTGGCTTACAGCTGTCTTCCAATCCAAGCAATTGCAGGTCAAGGACTTTAGAGTTTCGAACAAGTGACCCAACAGTGGGATAGGTGGGTTTTGAACCCTAGTCCTTCTGGTTAATATTCCAGTACTTTAATTATTGCTTCCTAGCTTCTTAGATACACTAATGAAATATATGCTCACAATAATGAAATTTTACAGACTGAATATTGTGAAACATAAAGACACATACCAAGCCATGTCTACTCATTTCTGTGCCATTCAGTTCAAAGCAGTCTAAATCCATGTTAATCCTTAATTTTCTGTGCTCAAGGTGTCAACTAAAAGTGCCAAAACCATTGCTCATAGACAGAGACAGGCAGAAACTAGACAGATGCTAAATAACCCCAGAAACCACTGAACTGAGTAACACCTCCACGATCTAGTCTCAACAAAAGCTCTATGCTCTATGCTGCTACAACTGTTCTATCCAGTATCAAATGTGCAGAGGTGCATTACTTGGTGTAAAGATCACATATCCTGGACCTTTGAGCTATAGCAAAAGTAAGATCAACTGACTCTTACGATCTTTTCTGTAAATTATAAGGTTCCATGGTCATGTTGCAGCTTATAAAACCTAATACGAGGCAATGTTACAGCACACTATGATGCATTTTCCCATATTATAGAATGATGGCATCACAACAAATACTGCTAGAGTCAAGGGTGATTTCCTTGGAGTCCCTACTACGAGTATCTGAAAGTAATCGCTGTGCCCCCCAGCCCACACACACAGAGACAAAAATAATAAAGTGATTCATTGCAATTTTTCGTTTGAGAAAATGTACATAAATTATAGCTTCCCCAACGCCACTTTTTTTGGCTCAGCTATCTCATCTCATGACAGCTGCACATGTAGCTGAAACCAAGCATGAGCTTATTAAATAATAATTAATAATAATTATAAAAAATTATTAAAATTATTTTATATACAGATTTTTTTCCATTGAGTGTGTAATCTATATTTCATTTAACATCTGCAAATTTTTACAAACTCAGAACACTTTAGAGTCTGCTTAAATCGCGCACCGTTTTTTATGTTTGGACCAGGTTGGGAGCCATGGCTTCAAATAACTGAAATATATTATTTTGACAAGACTGGGGTAGTTTGGCATTTAAAATAATGGAATACAGCCCACAAGGTCCAGGGTTCAAATCCCACCCCTGTCAAGCTGCCACTCTTAATTCACAATTGCTTGGACTGCAAAAATTGAATTACTAGTACGTCCCTCTGCTAAATAACTAAAATGTGAATGTAAAACTGTAAACAAAACACACGGGTAAGTCCATTCCTGTGCTGCCATTGTCATTTGTTAGCAGGTACCAAAGAGTAGCTCAAAGTAGGTCATGCGAAATTCTCTTAACTAAAAATAAAAATGTGGACAATGGCCATGGTTCAGAGTGTCATAATCATATCAAACTAAAGGTTAGCTCTCCTAAGACTCCCTGTGCTTGTAATGAAAGGTTTCATTTGTTGGGAAATTAAGAACCCAACCTTTCTTGTAGGCTGACTGTGCATGTCACTGTTGCACAATCTGGTGAGACCTGTTTGTATTTAGGAGCAGCGAGCAAGTCAAGGAATGAAATGTGGACTTGAGGAAAACCTTTTTTATTACAGCTCATAATGTGACAGATTAAGTAAAGTGGCAGATTATATGTCAAAGTGTGAGAATGAACTACAAATACATTGATTAAGAAAACTAAAAAGAAGGCATGCAAGAGCCATGTGTGAGAGGCTGTCAGGTGAACACACCCTTCTAAAAGGAAAAGGAGGAAGAAGGGAGTGGAGAAGGAACGTTACAGACTCACAATCCCCATAGCTAGCACACATGCTTCCCTGATGATTGCAAACATAATATAAGCAGAACCAAGTCAAATGTCTCTCATAATGGGTGTGCTGAGAGACAGAAGGAGACTGTGCTAGTGGATAAAGGGAGAGGCAGGCATGCCTGACGAATTACAAATGGCACGCTGCTGAAGGATGAAGGTCCAGAGCAAATTTGAACAATCCAGCCTCTGTCTACCGATTAAACTAGGCAAGTTTCAAATTTCACCCAGCACTGGTCCTACACTAGACGTGTGCTTCTCTCACTACAAGATGAAACGTATTGTGTATCCTGAAACATGATCAACAAACTGATGTGTAACATATATTTACAACATATAAAGACTATTGGGATGCATTGCATATTTATTATTTGGCTGAAATGTTTTAGTATGACTTACTAGAACCAACCAGCATAACAGCCTTAAGTAAGTCTACCATTTAGGCCACACCTCCTTTAATGAGACTGACAGGCACAGAGGTCTATATGTATATAGAATTAATGATTTAATGGGATTGTGGTGGCCTAGTTTTTACATTTACATCATTTAGCAGACACCTTTATCCAGAGCGACTTACAATTAATACAGTCTTACATTCCAAGCAATTGTGGGTTAAGGGCCTTGTTTAGGGACCCAACTGTGACAGAAATGGGATTTGAACCCTGGACCTTCTGGTCCATAGTCCCGTACCTTAACCACTAGGCCACCACAATTACTTATTTTATTACTTATATTATTTTTGGCATTTAGCAGATGCCCTTATCCAGAGCAACTTAAAATTGATACAATCCAAGCAGTTGTGGGTTAAGGGCCTTGCTTAAGGATCCAACTGTGGCAGCTTGGCAGAGGTGGGATTTGAACCCTGGACCTTCTGGTCCAGAGTCCAGTA
>JAUZSU010107938.1:0-31689 GCA_034780255.1 Parotocinclus maculicauda
CTCCACAGTAATATATTCCCAAACATGCCCTTCTTTTACCTCGCTACACTGCATTCCCCTTTGTATAAAGGTGATAACCCCCCCCCGCACCCTTTAATATTCCCTCTTACACCTATGTATCCTTTAATATTAAAGTCCAGCCTCGGTATTAGCCATGTTTCTTGTACACATATTACACTGGGTTTATCTTTTAGGTTTACAATATATCTTTTTAATTCCTGCCCATTTGCAATTGGACTTCTTGCATTCCACTTTAATATAATTAGTACCATTATATTGATCCAGCCCATCCTTGATTTTGTGATTGTAGCACTTCATCATTTAATGTATCTCTCACTGTTTCCCATGGTAATCCCATAACCCATTAAAAACTATGATCCCCACTAAACAAAAATGTTAAAAAAAAAAAAAAAATTGACAGGTAATGTCTTAAAGTTCAAATATTTTTCCAGCTGCCTTGACTATTCTTTTAATTCTTTCAGTACTACTTTTGGTCTGCACCAAACAATTAATAACTTCTGCCATAAACAAAACAAAATCATTTTTTGCCATAATCAGTGTTTCCTCTATGTTTATAACACGCTTTGCATCTGGCCATGTCCTGTCCCCAATTCCTTGGTACCACTATTGGTGCTGTCTCCACTCCTGTAGGACTGACTTTCCTCACTGTCTCTGCATATGATATACCTTATAACTGCTCTGATTCACTTAGGCCAGACTTTTTTAATTGCTTGTTCCTCGGATGTCCCTATTTAAGAATCTACTGAGGAGGGAGGAAAATAAATCTTTATTTATTTATTTTCAGCACTTTTCAATTTCTCGAGGACTATGTGGAATCAATACAAGGAAGGCGGAAGAAATAAAAATAAGTTTTTGTTTAAAAATAAAATTTATTTAACTTAAAATTAAATTAAAGTGAATCTAAACAAAATTAAATGAATTAAAGAATTTTTTGAACTTCAACCATTGGTGCTGCGGCGGATCCGAGAAATCCCAATCATTATTATTATTTTTTTTTGTATTCTTCAAATATGATCGTCGGCGGATCCGCGAAACAAACAATTGAAAAAAGTCTGGCCTTACTTACCTCACATCCTCGATATGCTGCGCTGTGTTTACCTCCACAATTACTGCATTTTTATTTTGCATCCTTATCACACTTCCCATACATTTGCTACATCTTTGCCACTTTTACATACGGCTGCAATGTGTCCAAACCTCTGGCATTTAAAACACCGAAGATGCGGCGGTAGGTATACTTTTACCTCATAGCTTCTGTACCAAATGTAGACTTTTTCCGGTAGTTTTTCTTCTTCAAATGTTAATACAATAAAAAGGCTATCGGTTACTGTTCCATTTCTTCTTGTTTTTAATCGTTTAGCTTCTTTAACCTTAACATTAGTTATACCGTCAACTACATTATCTATTGATTAATTTGATAAAAATTTTATCAGTTTCTTACCAAAAAACACTGTACACTTCACTTTTATTTACCATTTATTTTATTAACTTAAGCTGCTTTCTTTTGCTGTTCCTCCTCTTTACATGATATCATCAGACATCCGTTTCTCAGTTTTTTAGCACACCTTACCTCTCACACCTTATGTATCGCCTTCGTGAGTTATAGGACTTAAAATCCTCAAAAGTCACCCCTTCCTGCATCAATTTAACAAATACTTTGTATTCTTGTTCCTTTTCTGTTTTACCAGAGTTATTTTCCTCATCACTACCTAATTGTTTGTCCTTCTTTTTACGCTTTCTACCTCTAATTTCCATCTAAGTTTCACAACTCCCGCTGTCTTCCACCTCCTCACATTCACTTCCTACTCCGTCATTCCCGTCTCTCCGCACCTGACCATTCCCAGCCCAGGTATTACCAACCGTCGCTCCGATACCTCCTCCACTCATCACCGCTATTCTCCTAACACCACCTCCGATCTTAAAAAACTCCTACCTAGCCTTTACTTTAAATAAAAGCACGTGAGCTATTTTTGCATGCATAGCGCCGCCTGGTGAAAAGGGAGTCATTCCACCGAATGGGTGCCATTTGCCTGCCGTGTCGTTTTCTATGGAAGCGCGCACGCCACATACACACACGCACACACACACACGCACACACACACACACACACACACACACACACACACACACACACACACACACACACACACACACACACACACACACACATGGAGGACCAAGCCTAAAAATAAATGAATAAAATTGTAAATAAATTAGTCAAGTAATATGTTGATTAAACTGTAAAGAATAATCATTATAAATTACCAAATAAATAAATATACATACAAATAAATATATTATATATAAATCTGTACATGAATTAAAATGTGTTTTACTTACATGTGTTTGTATTATTGTATTACTGTGTGACGGCTGTCCCGTCTGGAAGAAATCACTAGTACTTGACCCTGAATTCCAGTGCTGGTGGGCTAGTGTGTTTGGTATTAGACTGCTGCACCACCCAAGTGACCAGGTGGCTTAGTCATAATTAGTTTTACTATAGTGTAAATGTATGCAGTTGTTTTGTAGTTTGTTATAGTGCTATTATGTAGTTTATTTAATTGTAACTATTTAAATTATTTTTTAGTTTATGTCAGATAACTGGAATGCAAAACAAAACAGTAAGTTATGAATTCCAAGGATTTCAGGTGAACAGGGGGTGTGTGTGTAATAACAATAAAATGTGGTTAATGGTGTGGTTAAATGTGGTTACTCTGCTTAGAATCCACTCCTAGATTCTTCAGCATGATTGCTTTCACACAACTGGGGATCAGGTATTAATGCTCATCATTGCTCAACCCAGCTTGATCGTTAGGTACAGTTGTGCAGTTTACCAAACTTCCTGAATGGACCTTGCACTGGGCATAAGTGTGGAGAGAGTATTATGTATAGTATGTTATTTCAAATGCGCCAAATGTATGTATAATGTACTGTATGTTATTTTATCTTTTAAATAGCAAATAACTCACTGGTCACGTCTTACTGTACAGGGTTTGACCCTTTTTTTTATATCCTTCACAACCAACCATATATACTTCCAGCTTGAACCATTGATACAAGGATGGATCTATGCTTTTATGTCATTTACATCAAATTTTGACCCAACTAGGCAACGTTTTTAAAATCCATTCTTGACCAATTTTAGTGAGCCCATGTGAACTGTAGCCTTATTTAGTGCTTTAAATTTAGACATGTAGAGTTATGTAGTGTATTCAGAGATGTTCTTCTGCATACCTTGGTTGTAACAAGTGGTTGTGTTATTGTTATTGTGTAAGCATTTTCACCCACAGAACTGCAGCTCACTGGATATTCCTCTTTTGGGCCATTCTCTTTAAACCTTAGAGATTGCTATTTGTAATGCAGTAGATCTGAAATACACAGACCAGCCTGTCTAGCACCAACAGCCATGCCATGTTCAAAGTGACTTCAATCACCTTTCTTACTCATTCTGAGGCCCGGTCTGAATTTCAGATGGTTGATTTGATCATGTCTACATGTGCAACATGCACTGAGTTGCAAGGTGTGATAACAATTTTAAGCTTCCAAATGAGATAAATATAGGGTATTACAACTGTAGCACTATAAGTATCGTCCCTAGTTAAAAATTTTTTTGAAAAATGTTGGGACGATATGTAAAACAAAGAGAAATATAAAAATGCAGTTTTCCTTACCTTTACTTTGCCATTTAATTAATTTCAAACAGTATGAACCTGTTAAATTACATGTTTTGTCTGGGCAAAACATGAAAGTTGAGACAGGGGCAATAGTAATGAATAGTAATGAAGGAGGTGATGAAACAGGTCTCAAAAACTATTATTTGGTACAAAAGCAGCATCCAGTCTTCCATGTGTAAAGGTGGTCAGATGATTCACTGTTTGTCAAGAAATGTGTACAAAAATATTGAAATGTTTAAAGACAATGTACCACAAAGAAAGACTGGAATATTTTTTTCATATTTCAGTCCTAACTTTTTTTGATTTGGCTTGTTTTGCAATGTCTTGTTTATAAATGTATGGACATCCCTGGAATCCACTGCTCAAAAATGTGAAGATATTTAATCTATTTAGATATTTAAACCTTCATTTTTTGTGAGCACAGTATGTTATCTTAAATTAATGTACATTGCTCTAAAATCTTGATGCAATTTTTTTTTCATTAATGCTGCCATTACAAAACAGAAAATTACCTTTGCCAAAGGCAGTGACACATCCCCATAGCATGAGAGACTGGCATTTGGACTTGTAGTTAATAATAGTCTGCATGGTCCTTTACATCTTTGGTCTGGCGCACATGGCGTCCATTTTTCAAATTCTCTGCACTCCAAGGCATCTAGGATGGACCATTGCACAAAGGCAATGTGTTTTGTTGTCGGATGATCTGTATTTCAGGTCTTATTTGTTAGGGTTCCTACCTCTCGCATTCTGCCATCCCATTATAGAGCAATCGATGAGCCGGTTTATAACCCGTGCTTAATTTACGACCTGATGACGAACACCTGCTTTTCCCCTTACTTTAGCGTGGGTTCTAGCGTTGTTTGTGGCCAGGTCGTCAGTCCACTCCATCCGCGCACCCGACCACCGCCGCGCACGTGCGTGCACACCTTGACACCTTAGCGATCACCTTTATGGTTAGCTGGTTACGTCCCTGGGCTTATAGTGCCGACGATCGCGTATGGGAGAAACCCCCGAGGTACTTAGTATTTTAGGGACACTTTGAGGGTTTCCCGTTCTGTACTCGTGCGCTCCTCGCATGCCTGAGCTCACGCTCTTTTCGTCCTCGGCCACTATCGTGTCTCACTCCAGCCAGCTGCGTGCCCTGATTGAGACACGCCCCGGCTCCACTTACTCGCGCTATACATGCGCCTGAGCCCACGCTTACCCTCTGGCGCTTCGGCGCCTTCCACGATTTACTTGCCCCCGCGTTACACGTGCGCCCGAGCTAGTGCTCGCCCTCTGGCGCTTCGGACTACCTCAGTGCCTCGCGATTTGGGAGACGTCCCCAAATCGGCACCGCATCGTGCTCTCTGCACGTCTGCCCCGTTTTGGCGATTCAGCGCCTTTCGCCATCAGTTTACACGCTTTTCCACCCTTTTAGTTATTTCCATATTATCTCCCCATTATTATTATACGTCGTCGGATTCCATCACTCCTGCATATTTGGATCATACCACATACCGTAACATTATTTGGAAAAAAAATGGATGCGGTGTGTTCCGGACCAAAGACAGAATGGACAATCCAGACTATTATCAGATACAAGTCCAAAAGCTAGGGTATGTCATGGCGTGGGGGATGGTTCAGTGCCCTTGGGAAGAGTAATTTTCAGTTCTGTAATGACAGCATTAATGCAGAAAAGTACACAGAGGTATTACACTGAGACACCATCTTTTCCAGGCACCCAATAGGTTGAATGGGTCATAACATAGCACATAGCATATATAGCATATATAAGTTTTAGTTTATTTTATAAATTGAAAAATGACTTGCTTTGGTATAATCGTGTTTGTATTTTAAGTAGTATATAAAGTGGTCCTCATGAGTTCTAATGAAAAACACTTATAAAAGACTTACCAGTACAATTATCTTCCTATTTGTATCATATTAAGGAAAAATAATAACCTCTACAATGTAATACAATCTATTTTAAAGCTAGTACACATTTATAAAGCTTCCAGGTTCGCAATGCTCTCAACAGTTTTTATACCAGGACACAGACAGGCGAAAGGCTTTATAGATGGCTGGGTTTTGTGTACAGATTAGGCCTCCACCTCTATACGCCTGTCTGCTTTCTCGGTTTAAATCTCCCACACAAGCCCACTTGTCTTTGTATTTCCAAGAAACACACCACTTTGAGTGATCTTCATAGGAGTTAAAAATCACAGGTCCAGGCAGATGAACCCGCTTGATGTTCAGCACATGGTAAGGAAGTGAACAGTTGGAAGGAAGCTGGTGTTCTTTTCGTTGCCATGTTTCCACCAGCAAGTCTGTGCTCAGTGTCTGGGCAATCCAGCCTGTATAAATGTCTGGTGCAGAAAACAAAAATAGAATGCAGACCAAGAGAAAGCAATGCATTAAACTACATGAACACTGGACAATGGATAGGTATTTGGGTAGAATTAAGATAAAGCAACTTATTCACAGTCTGATTACATTTACTTGTATACATTTACATATAACTTGTATTTTGCCACTGATGCCTAGTGGCAGTACATGTAATTTTACACCTGCATGAAAAAGAAAAAAACGTGTCAGACTGCACATTCTACAGCAGCAGTGTCAATAGTTACTTAGGCTGAACTGTACTTTGGCCTAAGTCCAATCAACAAACAATTGGCTAAAATTTCAGGAATCTCCACTCCTGCACTCTTCCATTTTTCCTCATGGTTCACGTCAACAAATGTTCACATGACTTTTAGGTCTTTTCCAGGCGTAGGGCTCCTCTACAACCTCCACAACCCACATCCAATCAAAGCCCATAAGTTTAAACACTTGACTTTATTAGTACATGGGTTCACCTTTTATTGTCAACTAAATGACTGTTAACTTTTTGAATAAAGGTTTAACTGTTTGTCTATAATTAATTGAGCCATTACTGATAAACTAAAGTAATCGCAAATATTCACAAGCATTGTATTGCAGTATACACAAACTATTTTGCATAATAAGTGTATGACTGGGAATAAAAATGTAATAATACATTTATGAATCAAATGTACACTATGGCTGTAAACATTCCTATAGCACTACAGAGCACTAAAATTGCCATACCTTCCACATAGTGATGTGATTTGGCAAAACTGAGGAATGTCTCTCCCTTGACTGAGACCAGCTTCTCAAGCCTTCTTCTGGGAGCCAAAGACAATAGTCTGCCTGCACAGATCTGTGTCAAAATGAACCCATCTGTGGAAAATGATTCTGGCACTGAGCAGTTATATGCATGGGGATGCAAGACAAGAACAGGCATGAACATATCATTTGCAAGTAATTCTACATGCAGTATGTTTTATTATATTAAACAGAAAAAGTGTAGTATGGAGGACATTATTTGTGTAGCCTGAAGGACACTATAAGTACTAATGATTTTGTGAATGGCATGATATGTTTGCTCACATATTATTTGGAACACTCTGTAGCTGTAGGTCATGCACTGAACAGTCTGGCCAAAAAGTTTTCCTGTGGAGGGGTAGCCAAACCCCATTTCAGGGAAAGGAGGAAAGTGAGGAATGCTGTGTGTTAACCAAAATCCCTGAGATTGGTCAAACAGTAAGGCCCCTAGAGTGCATTCATCAGGGGGAAAAAAGGAAATCATGTCATGTTTTTAATTAACAGTGATTAACTAAAGAGGTGATGAGGATAATCATTGACAAATTGAAAATAAACAGAAGAAAGTTTTTACATTTGTCAATTTAATATCACGTAAAACTGTGGGAGATCAAAGGTCAGTTAAGATCGTTTATCAGTTGTGTACTTTGTACTAATCTTCCCCTCTCTGAAAGCAGCAAAACACTGGATAGTCTTCATGCAAAAAAAAAAAAATTAGTTTCACTCACACAGGAGCAAAACTGATGTTCTTTAATGTAATATTAAAAAATAACAAAGAAGAATTAACTAAAAAATTGCTTTGAAATATGATACATAAAAAAGCATTTAATATTGCATGAGTACCTTTTGTGTGTCCATAATTATTTTCATACTTCAGGACTGGAGGTGCATCATTGTAGAGCAAATAAGCAGAGCTGTTTGACTACAAAATGAATTATGCATTCAGTCAGTGACCATGTTAAAAATACCGTTTGTTTATTTTAAGTCTCTATCAGAATCAGTGGCCATTTCACCAAGACACACAAGGTTACATCTATAGACAATGTTATCTCAAGACTAGTCACTCATTTCATTGACAATTTAGCATAAACATTTACGCGTGTCTTTAGACTGTGGGAGGAAACCAGAGTTCCATGCAAACACGGGAATGATGTGTAACAACGCACAGAAAGGACTCATGTCACCATGTAACCATGTCACGTAAAAGGCATTTGGTGTTTATAATTGTGCAGTACAGAGTACAAGGCAAAACATTTGAGAATTTGTTGCTAAAATACTCCACTCTTCTGGTATATTGAAACACAACATGAACCGTCATTTAGCTAAAATAAAATTAGTTAAATATTAATAGGGAGTGATAAGCATGGCTTTCAGTCCATGTTCCAATTCATCTCAAAGATTTAGTGTAGAATTGAGGTCAGAACTCAAAAATGTATGTTTGCATAGGATCAATGCAGTACTGAAACATAAAAGTGACTTTTCCCAAATGTTGCACAGGACCTAATCCTTTTACCTAATCCTTTTTTGTTGATTTCCCATCCGTAGATGTAAGGAGCTATGACCAAGCAATGAAAAGTGTAGGCTTCTTCTGCCATCCGTCAAACAGATTTGTCACTTCAAAGAACACCTTTGCAATGGACCAGAATAAAATTATTATTTTGTCTTTTCCCCTCCAGCTGACACTTGCCACTGAGAGTAATAACCTTGTTGCTGCTTTAAATGAAGTTTCCAAAGACAAGTTCTGTTCAGTTTTGTAACTTGCCAAAAAGTGTATTAGTGCTTATATTTAAAAGACTCAATTTGTGTGGAGGGCTTAATGCTGGGATTTTGTTTTTTGTTTTTACAGAAACACACACTCTTACCTCATATCGCTGGTATAGTTGATTCAGGGTTCTGCCTAAAGCTCCATCTGTAGTATTTACAGCATATTTACTTTTCTTCCAGTTTGGTAGAGAATTATCTAAATACATGTAGTCGACACCACTTCCAACATCACCATTCTTATATTTTGGCAGTTTGTACACAATGAACCTACATTGTAGAACACAAAGAAAAAGTGTCAGAATTTGTGCATTACTCATAGAAAGGAAAGAAGATTAAAGTTTATTAGCTATTTACCAATCAACAGGCTGCCCTTCTTCATTCAAACAGGAGAACTGTCCCTCAGACAGTGAACCTACAAGAAACACTTGGAAGAAACACCAGAATAAAAGCATTATTATTTCCCTTCGTGATACCATGTAAACTTGTTGATGTGGAATAAAGAACTAGTTTGTTCTCATAAATCTTCCGCCTGATTAAGCAATACTGAAAGTACCTAGGTGCATTTTGAAAGAGGAAGTAGAGACTTCTGTCTTATGACTCTCAACATGGCAGCTCTGACTAAGAAAACACAACTTTTTAACCGACATTTACAGCAATATATAAAACTGCTTTCAGAAATACTAAACTATGGCATATATTGTGCCTGCCAAGCATGCATCCCCCTTGAGCTTTTTAGCACATTTAGTGGTGTTACAACTAGAAATTAGATGCATTTTGAATTAACAAATATATGTCTTAATAACTTTGCATGTAACAGTTTTTAATGTGAGACAGAGGTTATTTAAACAAAAAGCAGACAGCTAATCATGTCATGTGTATCAGAACTACATATAATGTCTTCATAACAATGGAGGTACACAATCACAACTGATGACTTTAATCTATTAATAATGTTACAAGAAATAATAATTTGACAACAGTGTGGTTTTCTGCTGCTGAAGCCCATCTGCTTCAAAATTCGATATGCTGTGCATTCTGGGATACTCTGAGCATACCTTGACTGTAAGAAATGGATATTTGAGTTGTGGTTTCCTTTGTTTCAGCTCAAACTAGTCTGTTCTCATTTGACCTCTGGCAAAGTTATTTTTGATCAGAGAACTGCTTCTCACTGGATCTCTTTTTTAACCATTCTCTGTAAACGTAGTTGAATTCCAGTAGATTAACAGTTTCTGAAGTAATCAGGCCAGCTTCTGTGGCACCAACAACCATGCCATGTTCAAAGTCACCTATATTACCCTTATTCCCTATTCTGATGCAGAGTTTATATTTCATCTGGGCATCTTGGGAATTAACAAAAAAATATAAATATGCCAAGTTGCTGCCATGTTATTGGCTGATTCGATATTTGCATTAACAATCAATTGGTGTTCCTAATGAAGTGGCCAATGAATATCATGCACCACAGTTTTCACTGTTGTTCCATGGACCCGTTGATCTTCCAATACTGATGTTTCCTTAACACAGAAAATCACACTGCATGCCTTTGCATACCTAAAATGTGTTGTTTTTGCACTAATATAATAATATGGAAAACAAATAACCACAGATTCTGTGCAGTAGACAGACAGATATTTTCTTTTTTTCATCTTTATTTCTATCTTTTTGCTCTTTACCTTTTTCTCTTAATACATTCGCTCTTTTTAATATTCACATTTTCTATTTTATTTCTCTTGGCCCAATAATTTGCAACTTTGTGTTTGTGAAAGGCGCTATATGTGTAACATATTATTACTATTACTTTTACTCTGCTCACAAAAAAAAAGAAATATTTCCTAATTTCTGTAAGCATGATCTGTATAGCCGCTAGTTGGCAGTAGAACACGTTTGCACTGCCCGGACGCTAGATAGCAACAATCGTACATTTGTGTTTTGACGCTGAGCTGTTTGCAGTCCAGCCACTGACTATATTAGTCTAAACTGATATTTAGACTCCCACTCTCACTCTTACACCCACACAATCTGACATACTCACACTCTCACTCTTTCAAACTCTTACACACGATCACACACGCTCACACTCTTCCACACACTATCCCACTCTTACACACTCACACGTACTCACACACTCTTACACAATCACACACAATCTCACACTATCTCAAACATTCACACACATTCACACTGTTAATGTCAGAGCAGAATGGCTTGACTGGTATGAGCTGATAGACAGGTAACAATAACTCAAATAACCATTAATTACAGCCAAGGTGTGCACAAGAGTATCTCTGAAAGCACAAAACATGGAACTTTAAAGTACATGGGCTACTGCAGCCTGCTTCACACCCAGTGCCACTCATGCCAGCTAAGAACGGGCAACTGAGGCTACAATTAGTACAGGCTCACCAATCTGCTGTCTTGGTATCTCCTGCAACATTCAGATGGAACGGTCAGAATTAAAGGCTGTTCTCAGAGGGTATTGGGTGTTTTCGAAATTATTGTAGAGGTTTTTTATGCTTACCAACTAAAACTAAAAGAAAGTATCAGAATCATTTTTATTAGATTAAATATTTATTATTATTATTATTATTATTATTATTATTATTATTTAAAATAAAGTCTTGGTGCTAAAGCCAGGGCCTAAACAGCAGCACAGGTTGCAAGTGGAAACTAACCCTAGACAAAAGTGCCAGTCAATCACAGTGCACATGCAAACACTCAAATATGCTTACTCTATGACTCTTTAGAGAGACTACAACCTACGTATACACTGTTCTTAACTGTCACAAGCTACTGGTGAGAGTCTGGGCTGGGAATCAAACCAAGGATCTCTCAAACTGTGAGCCACAAATAGCCAGTGTGCCACCGTACTGCCATGCCCATCATGTAATAGTTTTATTAATATTAACTTACTAAGTTATGAGTGATCTAATGTTAAGGAGTCCAAAGTTCAGATCAAATATGTTTGTAAAGCATTCCTTCAGTGCATGGTCTAACTATGCATTAATGAGATTATTAAGGTTACTTCACATATTATATGCTTATAATATTTCTGCTTGAATTGAGAAAAAGGAGGCAGGAGGTACACCCTACACAGTAATAATACACTGCTTACAATTAGGGGATATTTCAAAATGAATACAAAGAGGATCCAACAAGAACTGCTGGACATTCTGATCCTGTTCATGGCCCATCACTGTCAGTGTGTCTTGGCAGTCTTAGGTTACCATACACCCTACTTACCAGTCAATGTGTGGCACACTAGTCCAGTTTGACATGCTTCTGTTCACCCCCATAAATACATTACTTCCTACACAATCACAATAATTGAGTTATAATTAAGTAACTGAGTCTAATCAGCTTCATCAAACAACTTTCTTTGACTCTTTATTTGCTTTTCTGTTCATCTTGTTTGCTAAAACACACTCAAATTCTTCTTCTTTTAATTGCTTCATATTTATTTTAAAAATTCCCCTCATTTTTGTGAGCAGTGTAGTATTATATCTACAGTTTAAAATAATCCCACAATCATATATTGTTATTTCCTATAACTGACATTTTTATATTCCAAATGCAGAAATGCCTCTATTTTTAGTGCTGTCCTTCTTTCTATGTATTTTACACAACAATTATTTGTGTTTTTATTCCTTCTCACATGTGCTTGCTAAGCCCCTGACCATCAACTCCTGATCTGTGTTTATCCAGCATATATCCAGTTGCTCAACCTCTAGGTGAACAATAAGGTGATGGTATTGTTAGATCTCATTCATTTTGAGTTTTCTGTGCAAATTAGCTTTCCCACTTCCTCACTTAAAGCAACAACAGAACTAATGCTTGCTGTACAAAATATTAGTCACCTTGCACATTTAAGGTAGTAGTAACTTAACGTTACTGCAGCTACCAGCTGTGGCAAAAATTATAGACCACAGGAAATTCTCAGTAGAACTGTTGTCAAAAAACAACTGACGTACAGTGTGTTTCACGGGTTGTGAATAACACTTCACTTTCAGGCAAGAATTATTCTAGAAGTCAACACCTTTCACATTTCACAACCACTTTCTGAAAGACCTAGCCACATGGAACTGCTTACCATGAACAGATGAGCAGATTTCCCGGTTAAAGTAGCCAAAAAGACACAAAAGTTAAACCGTTCATGAACCGTTCATCTGGTCAGATGTGTTTTGTTTTACCGTGTATGTGAATGATGCTAGGTGCCTTGATCATCAAAGTCCTCTGGAAACCTTGCAGATTAGGGTTCAAGCTGGAGAAGGTTCTCTGAGGTTCTGTTTTTTTAAATATAGAAACAGATACTCTGTTTGAGGTGACAGTAAATTTGAACCAAAATGCCTACACTGAGCTTTTGTTCAACCAGGTTTTGCCCTTTGCTCATTATCTTATTAAGGAACATTCGCCTATCCCCATATTCCAAGATGACAATTCTCATGTAGACAAGTCTGCAAGCATCTGATAAACAGTCACACAACTGGACTGGACCAGAAAATCCTCAGATGTGAATCCATTTGAATATCTGTAGGTCTAAATGGAACAACGAGTAAGATGCCAGGAAAGACATCCATGAAATCTGGCAGATAATTGAATTAGAGCTGTTATTTTTATTATAAAGTACTTAACAGTTTAACTTGTGTAACAGCAAAATAGGCAAACCTACCAGACCTGTGCATTTATTTAGTCAGTACATAATTTTTTTTTGTCTTAATTGCTATTAACTGTCACAAGCCATTGCTGAGAACCATACTTTAGCTCACACTGACATTTACCAATTTATAGGGAGAAAATTAAACATGGAGCATGTTATTTTCTTTACTTGGGGAGGTTTCAGCGACAGAATGTCATATTTTAAACCAACTCAGCCTTGGACATGGACATGACTTTTGGACATGGACATGGACATTTGGACTTATTGCAAAATACACTATCACAGATAACACCACCCCCTGTAATATAATCCTCTGTCCTCAGTAAATCCTGCTCCAAGTGAAGAATTGAGCATCAAGCTACCTGCCTCAAAGCATCAACTGCAATATGACTTCCTCAAACAAGGTATGTGGTTTGTTCTCATTTCCATTCATTAAGAATGATCTGTTTAACCTAATTATTTTCAAACATTATACAACATAATCTTGCTTGCCTGAAAAATCCTATTCTGAAATTTGTAATTGAAATCCATAGAATGTGGAGTTTGTGCGAACAGGCTATGGGAAGAATCAAGTGAGGGTTATGTATATCCGGCGAGAGGGGACCTACCACTACATAATTGAACTGAAAGCAGATGTGCAGCTGACACTAAACTCAGTGAAAGATTACCTGACTGGAGATAACTCAGACATCATCCCTACTGACACCATCAAAAACTCTGTCCATGCTCTGGCCAAGCTAAAAGGAGTAGGTGTAATATTGAAATATCCTCAAAAGTGCATAAGTGATTGTTATGAATGTCAATACTAAACTCTGAGTTTATGCATAAAGTAGATCAATTGATTCCCATATAAGGTATTTAGTAACAGTGACAATCTTCATGAATTCTGAAAAATAAGCAGTAATGGCAAACCTTTGCAGCTTAGTCATGCATGATAAGCAAAAGTGTTTTAACTTATTGGATTTGTCTTTTGACAGGTCAAAACCATTGAGGGCTTTGCCCTGGACATCTGCAACCATTTCCTAACATCATTTAAGCACGTAACACGAGCAAAGGTCGACATTGAGGAAGGTCCATGGAAGAGATTGGAAAAGGTGCTGCTAGCTCAGAAACATATTAAATACGTTCACTAAAGGTCAAACATTTTATAATTTCATGTTTATCTGTATTTTGCAGAATGGTGTTCAACATTCCCATGCATTCATCTTCTCTCCAGAGGCTTGGCACTTCTGTGAGGTAGAGCAGTACCGAAATGGTAAGAAATGGTGACTTCTACTGCTTGCAGTATTTTTTTTAAGTTAAATGTCATTTAAATTGAATTTCAACATTTTATCCCTGCAGGGGCTGGGTGGTGGGGAATGGGAGGAAAGGGTGGTGGCTTATTAGACTGTGCCAAGCAAGCTCAATAATGATTATGAAACATGTTATTAACTAACACAATGGAATATGAAAAAAATTGCTGTTTTACATTGCTGTGCATCTTCTCAGAAAAACCGGTGATCCACAGTGGAATTCGAGATATGAAGGTGCTGAAGACCACACAGTCAGGCTTTGAGGGCTTCCTAAAAGACCGCTACACAACTTTGCCGGAGGTCAAGGATAGGTTTTTCTGTACCTCTGTGTATGCTCGGTGGCGCTACAACAAAAGCCAGAATGTGGATTTTGGAATGGCATGGTAATGAAAAAATAACAACAATGCATTCAGGAAGAATTAAATAAAATGAAATAAAATAGCTTAGAATTATATTATGTGCTTTTACTGCAGGAATACTGTAAAGGACACCATCATTGAGAAGTTTGCTGGACCCTATGTCCAAGGGGAGTATTCACCATCTGTTCAGAAGACTCTATATGAAACACAGGTTCTTGTTCTTGAAAGACTTCCTGAGGCAAGTCAGATTGATGGTTTTAAATGTCATTTCAATAATCCTGATTTTAAAAATCTAACCTTGATAACAGTCTGATTTTAATTACAAAGTACACATCATGTTATCTACAACACTTTTTCACATCTCACAGGTTGAGGAGATTGAAATCGTCATGCCAAACCAGCACTACTTTACTATTGATATGACAAAATTGGGACTCTCCAACAAGGATGAGGTTGGTTTCTTAAAAAAATATTCACGAGAGCATAATGTTTATAGTTCTGTTGAAGATTTTATGAAAAGTCTGTTGTAATTACTTTCAGTGCTACAATGAATAACCATGATCTAAGAAAAGCTTTAAGTCAGGAAGGGTTTGATTTATTTGCACATTACCTGCAATCTAGTAAAACGTCACTAAATCTAGCAACATAGTACAAATCATAGGTGTCGAACCGATTTCTCCTGAGGGGCCGAATCATGAAAACAAATCATGGACTGACCAGCTATTAGTACAAAGGAAATTCAGATTTCCCCAGCGCTAAAACGCTGCTCACAAAAATATGGGGAAATTTCAAAATGAAATATTCTATACTGAAACATCCCCATATTTTTGTGAGCAGTATAATAGTAATATAATAATAATAATATTAAATCTTGCAACCTCATAATTACAGTTAATAGTCTAGTAATGATAATAAGCCTACCACTACTCATAATACCAACAAGTAAATAAAATAATATGAATTATATTAATACCTGCAAACTCACATTAGAAGTCTAGCAATTATAACAATAGCCTAGTAATGATATTAGGTCTACCTACCACTATTGATCACAATGATGATGATAATGACGACAATAGCAATAGAGTGTTTAAATTACCTCAAGTAAGTTAGATTTCTTTCACATATTCAGTGTATTAGGCACATTCACTCACTCAACAACTTCCCCTAGCATCTTAATCTGCTTAAGGGTTGGGAGGTGCCAGGGACTTAATTAGCAGCAGACAAAGCCTGGCCAACACAGGGCACATACACTTCTACTCAATCTGGGAAACTGTAAAATTACCAAGAAATATGGCACAACAACTGCACCATGCCGTAAGCTGAGGGTTCTGGTAAGTTTGGAGCCAAGGGATAGTGGTTAAATGTTTAAAGTTCCCAATTAAAATTAAGATTGCTAGTTCAGTATAAAACAAATAAATTCACGGTTAATTGAACATTAATTTATGGTTGCTGTTTGACTTCTTTCAGGTTCTTCTACCTCTTGATAATCCATCTGGGAACATCACAGGGACTGTATGCAGGAGTCCTCGGGCTAAACTGTAAAATTGATATAAAAAAAAGGAGGAAATTCACAAACAAAGGCACCTTAATAGCATTTTAATCACCTGTAACAAGTCAAATAATGTACACACACCCTTTATCCATTTAAGGGAGCCAGTAATATAAATAAAAGCATGAACAAAAACATGTATTTGTCTGTGTGGTTCTGAACGAAATGGCTACTCAAATGTAATAAATAACTGGCTTAACAAATAAATTATTTACTATTTACATAATTAGACACAACTGTGTGCGAGTGGCGGTGAATAGCAACAGATTTAGCACCTTAGCCTTAAATAAAATTCACATTAAATTATTTATAATCCCATAAGAAATTTGGGGAACTTGAACAGGTATCCTATTAAAGGGGAATTGTAAAGCGTATTGTAATACCAAACCATAGAAATTCACACTGTTTAATTTCAAAACCATTTGAAAGAAAAAAAACAAACGAGAGAGCAATGAACATGACAAACAATGACATGCAGTATTTAAAACAGAGCAGTATCTAAATTTTATGAATGAAAAATTACTTTTCTTTCATTCTATAAACATTGCGGTATTTTGGGTCAACATAATGCTGTTGGAAGAAACAATACAATTGCAAAAATAGGTAAACTAAAGGTGAAATGGCCAATAATTTGGACAAGATTCTCAAGAAGTCCAGGACACAGCAGTTATAAAGTTTGTAATGCTTACTCTTCACTTCAATGGTTTATTAGAGGTTATGGTTAAATCAACGCCTTTTGATGGGATGCAACGTATTGCAAACATCTGACATGGCCTGATCCACTACTGAGAGTTAGATTTTTAAACACTTTGAGAAAAGAGACCTCTCTCAATATACAGATTAAAGAAACACTGGATCAACTCTAACCTAATTTGGTTAATCTCATGTAAAAACTAAATCAGTAAATGGTAACTTACTGTCTAAACGTCTCTTTTTGCCATTGAAAAAAGTTGCCCAAAAACACACACAAAAGCAGCCTGGTTAGTTTTTTTCTGTACTTACTTTGATTCAGAGTTAATTAAACGAAACCTTAATTAAAAACACACATCCAGCTCTAGAATGGTTAGTTTTCACAACCAAAAACATGATTGGTATTGTAATATAATAACAGCCATTCACAACTTAAATATACTGTTCACAAAAATTAGGGGATATCTCGTTAGCTAATAATTAATTTTAAAACATTCCCTAATTTTTGTGAGCAGTATACATTTAAGCAAAATAATTAAAAATTCCTTTCTATTTTTATATGTACAGCCCAATAAGGAATACATTTTCAATAAAACTTTTGATGTAATGTAATGCATGTCTTATGTTGTGTCTTAGCAACACCAACAATAGTGTTAATAATCTTAATGCCAGACACCATTCTCTGACATTATTATTAAAATTGTTAAAAAATTCAAACTGTCAAAGATTTTCACATATGTACGTTTGCAATGGGTCTTTCCTTACAAACTTCAGTCATAACACCATTCAAATTCAAACACAAATCAATACCTGAACAACTTATTCAGACTGAGAAAGATAAATTCACATTTTGTTGTTTCTTTGCCCACACGGAAGCAAAAAAACGTATGCAAGCACACAGCCTCATCTTCAGTTTGCAGTTACCCTGCTCTTCCATGGCGTGATTGTCTTCCAATGTCCCGTTATGTTCAGAGTGCTATGAGGCATTGCTCTTTAAGTGTTGGGTCTGAAGGGGCTTCACATGGTACTCATATATCTTTAGTGCAGGGCCCAGTTTTATTGAGAGTCCAGTCAGAACATCATTACGAGTCATTAGCAAAAGAGATTTGCCATCGATTTCCTGCAGGGGGAAATGGTTACAGTCACATGAAACAAGGCAAACATAATGCAAACACTTTAAAGGGTATAAACTAATGTCAGGCAAATTCAACAATTAAGCTAAAAAGTCAGAGTAATGTTTTTTAAGCTAATAAAATCATGTTTATATTACTTACACAGACAACCATTTTAAGTGAAAATGCAGCCATTTCACTTAGGATGTATTTGGTTTAAGTGATAGAAAGGGTGACGGTAAACCAAATAGCCATTTGTTGCAAATGAGGTATGAAGCAAAACCCTGAAGCAGATGGGCTACTGCAGCAGACACCCACACTGGTTGCCACTCCCGTGTCATGTCATCAGGGGTTAGAATAGCTTCCTCACTCTTTGGAGTGGTAAGAGGTGGTAAATGTTTGTGTACATTTAAGAATATAAACAAGCCTAAACAAAAGTGCAGTCACGTTTGTTTCTCTGGAACTGACTAAATTAACAGACCTATAAATTAAAGACCTATTAAATCTTTCCAATCAACCAACTGATTTTTTTTTTCAATTTATATGATTGTTTTCACTCATTTTTGTTCATATTTTGTTCATTAAGATTTTGAAAATATTACCACTCAAGGAACTGCACAGACACAACTGACCATGTCTATGGGAGGGAAGACCAGATTACAAATCATGCTAGCTCTTTGTCAACAGCTCCTGATACCTGGTAGAGGAGCCAGCTAAGATGATAGTGTCTGTCTGAATCACTTCTAACTCAGCATTATACAAGCTTTTAATAAATATTGATGCAGTTAATTTTTCATACCAGTCATTCCAGAGTCTTCCTAAACCAGTGGCACACGAGGTAACCATGAATTCATACAGTTAAACTACTACATGGAAAGAAAAAAAAAAAAAAAAATCTACCTGATCCTGGAAAGCATTGGCCTGCTCTTCAAATCCAGTGGCTTTAAAGTAATTGACAACATCAGCTACTGCCCAGTGAGCAGGGTCAGGAAGCTGCCCATTCTCCACCGCACTGTGAAATAGAAATGTAATATACATTTTTGTAATTCCAGTGTACGTTTCTGAATACCATGTGTACCATAATAAATTACTAATGTACAAGTCTGTATTCATTTCTACTGTACGCAGAAGTACACGCACCACAACCAGTATTCTAAATAGATTGAACACATACACTCACTTTACTAGGAACGCATCCTAGTTTCTTTACTCACTGTCTGTTTTACAACTTACTATAGATATAAACTGTGTTTACAATTACAGACTGTAGTCCACCTTCTTCTCTACGTTGTTGTTATATTTATTTTGTTGGTTATATTTACTCTGTTCTCTAAATGGTCAGGACTCCCACAGTACCAGTACAGATTAGGTACTACGCTGCTCACAATATATATATATATATTAAAATTTTTGAGACCAGTATATTTGGGAGGTGGATCTTTTTTAGCACTGCAGTAACACGGATGGTGTGTTAGAGTGTGCTTTGCTGGTACAATTGGATCAGACACAGCAGTGCAGCTGGATTTTTAAAGACTGTGTTTAGAAATGCATTGCTATTGATAACACCAGTATGTTATACCATGACCATACCATATCAAAAACAATGGACATAAATAAAACAAAGATAATTAATGGGCGTGAGTACATGTACTTATATAACCTGATAAAAGCAGAAAAATCAGATTTTGTCTGTAAACCATGAGCAACATGCATGCACTTGAGCAATCAGATAATGGACAAAAGCTTCAGGTTTATATGACCCAAGTTCTAATTTGCAGTCAGACAATAATCTTACAGAAATATAAACGAAAAAATTTAACATTAAATAATGAAATTCTTTGTTCTCTGTATAGTATATACTAATCAGAATGAAGTGTTCCATTTGTGTTTTACTGCCTTTAATTCTGGCTTGTCACAGTCACAGTCACAAGTCAATGTCTTGGCTTGAGTTGGCCTTATTCTTTAGAACAGTTGGACCAGGCAACCGTGTCAGGTTAGGAAATCAAGTAAAAGGTGAGGTAAAATCCAGCTCTCTTTACCCGGTTTCTTAAACCAATTTTTTACATTGCTGCACACTATCACCACTTGAATAATCTGATAACTTCACAAATCTGATTAAAATTGGATTACTAAGGGCATGTAAATGCACTTGATCTTAGCATGCTACATAGCTGAAAGAAAGTCACACTTTATGACATACCTTTTGGTCTCCATCGAACCATTTGCCTTGGTTTCCATGACAGCTAAAAAAACACAAACAGCCCATTAAGAAGCTGCCAAGATGCAAGCTCAACAGTGTCTTTGTTGCTGGATCAAGACTTACTCCTCTTCCACAAAGTACTGACCTAAATGAAACCTGAATTACTGTACTTTTTCATAAAACAGTTTTAGTATATTTGGCCTGAACACAACAGCAGCTTATATATTTTTCTCACAGGCAATCTAGAGTACACAGAGCTAATTTTAACTACAAACCCTGCTTTACAAACCAGCAACAGTAACTTAGCAACTACTTAAAAAGATGACAAACATAACAATGGTCTATTGCAGAAGGTTACTAAAATAAACAGAAGTTGCTGGATTTTTTAGGCTGAATTATTCAATTCTGTTAAAAATGATGGGAAGATAAAAACTGTCAGTGTAAAGCATGTTGCCATTTATATTATACTGTTTAAAATTCACCTGTTGCTGTGGATGCAAAAATTTCTATAATTACTGCTAGGACAAAACATTAAGAACAACCTGTTTTATAAACAGCCTGCATGAAAATAGAATGTGCATACACTGCTCACAAAAATTAAATATAAAAAAAAGAATACGAAGAGGATCACAAGAACTGCTGGACAATCTGTTCCTGTTCATGACCCATCACTGTCAGTGTGTTTTGGCAGTCCTGGGTGACCATACACCCTACTGACCAGTCAATGTGTGGCACTCTCATCCAGTTTGACATCAATCAATCAATTAAAATGTATTTATATAGCGCTTTTTACAATGGAGCATTGTCTCAAAGCAGCTTTACAGTATTATATCATCGACAGTGGAAAGAAAAAACTCCTTGAAAGTAGAAGGAAGAAACCTTGGGAGGACCAAGACTCAAAAAGGGACCCATCCTTCATGGGTGGCCTAGATGTTAATTAGGTAAATACTTAAAAGTATATTATAGTAACAGTAAAGTCAAGTAAGAGTAATAAATAATAATATTGATTTAAATTGTAAGTTGGTAATAAATTAAGTAACAAATAGATTTTAAAACAAAATAGATTTAAAAAAAAAAAAAAAATCAGTCTTCAGTGGGAGGTCCTAGGAGGCACATCGTCTCTTGCTTCTGTTCACCCCATGAATTCCCCATGATCACATTTGAGTAATCAAACAACTTTCTTTGACTTTTCTATTGCTTTTCCGATGATTTAGTTTAATGAAATACAATTAAATTCTTCTTTTTTAAATCACTTTATATTCATTTTGAAATATACACTAATTTAATGGTGAGCAGTGTATATTGCCCCATGCATAGTGAAGACGTCTGTAAAAAAAGGTACATCTCTGTCTTTGCCCAGAGGCAGAAACCGGGTCAAGGCTGGATCTCGAAGCAGTAAAAAGTATTCACAAATACCTTGCTCTGTATTCTCATCAAGCATTAGGAGAACACTTAGTGGTTAGCGGTTAGCTGGCATAGGGAAGTTGCACAAAGCACTAACTGTATGGGTGCCAATATGTGACATGCATGGTTTAAAACAGGCAAACAGTTGACGCATTATCACATCATCTACACGATTCTTTAAAATCACATTTCTATTCTGGCTTGTTCCTGTTTAACCATAGTCATGTGAGCAAACAATGTAAAGTAAACACATTTATTATTTTTAATAATTCAATACCATTACTTTTCTCTTTTCTTGTTTGTAGCGCTTTAACTTAGTTGCCAAGGTATCACGTTCAAAACAAAGAATCTATATGTGCAAGACAAAATCATCTTACAGAAATTAGTAGAGTGTACTGTATAGTACTGTGCAAAATGTTTAACGTCCTGATGATATTTCTTCCCTACAGGTGATTAGTGCACTATAAATTATGTATAGAGAGACAGATGACCAACGAGTTTACATGCACTTGGGTAATACAGTAATGGAACACCTCCGGGTTCACATGACTTCAGCAATAATCGGATTTCTACTTAGCCAATAATCTCACGTAATGTGATGAGACCTTCAATTTATTAATTCTTCATTTCAAATATATACTGTGTTTCAGAGTCTCCACAAGTGTTTGGTAGCCTTTCCACTCTCTTTAATTCCATGCTGAGTTTACTTCCAAGGTTGCAGATCCTGTGAGCGAAATAAGCCAGCAGGTCAGTGGAATAAGCTCAAACCTTGTTTCTTAGAATAAGTGTTGCACAGACTAAGAAAACTAATTGAAATCCATCTAACGGGATACATGCACTGAAAAATCAGATTACACATCTCAAATCCAGCTTTGTTTATCAAAAGTCACACTCCAAGTTCCGTACTAGTGGTCGACCTATACTGTTTTTGTTTAATGGCCGATGACAATACTGTATTTAGAGAGCAGAGTCCCTGATACATAATGTCATTATTACAATGTTTTTGCTACTGATAAAACTAAAAGTAAATAAGACACCAAATTGTGTAACTAAAATATTTATTTAAGCTATAAATAAACTGTCTTGGTTGGTACAATGTATTTTTAATACAAAAAAAAAATTATTGAACGTTTTGCTGCACTTAACAGCGTTTATTACCAGATAACAGCATCTTCTTTTTCTGGAAAAAAACAACAACGAAAATTTATAAATATGTGCAAAATATAAACAATGTTAGAGTAGTGTACATGTTAGCAGCATTTTTAATCCAGTCCCAGTTAAGAGCAGCAAGTTGTAAAGCTTTAAACAAAGTTTATCTTCTCATAACCAGCCCCACCCTCACTGAACATTCTCTAAACATCTCTTTGCTTTTAGAGACTCTGTAGGCCCAGTTTATGAGTTACAAGTTTTAATGCAGGAAGCAAAATTTTACTGTACTATTAATAGCCGTTTCCACTATTTTGAGTATTAGCCTTGTGAACACAGGATTCATATTGAATATCTAAAAACGGCACTAATGGACCCAATTGATCAGTATAGCACTATTTCAGACTATGCTGTTTATGGTACATTACATAATTGGATAATGCAGAAATCCGATTGTGATTATTACATGAATGTATATGTTCTCATTGGCCAATATACAGCAAACACACAAACAATTGCTACAAAACAATCAAACCATTAAATGTAGCTCCATAATTAGAACTATAAAGCTATTAACTGGTGGTGAATAGTGAAGAACAGCTTTACCATCAAACATCTGAAAAAAAGTGATTGTGGAGACAAAACACAATTACCTTGGTGTCACTCTTGTTTCATTTCATGTCCTCAGCTCAAACTTCATAGTATGCTTGGTTGTCCACTTGCATATTCTACTGTGTTCTCAGCTGTCGAGTGTCTTCAGGGTATGTCATTCTAAAGTCAAAGAGCCAGTAAGGGATATATACCAATAACATACAACTAGTGAAATGTAAAAACACACAAAACATTGAACGTTTTTAAAACAGGTTATATTTTTCCTGACATCAGATACAAAAACTGCAGTAAAGTGCTGACTTAGTATTAATCCCACATGCCCCCAACACACCACTTTTCTGGGTTGCTTATTTTCACTCATTAAAAAGGTTTGTTGTACAAAGAGATGGTAATGCAACAAATACAAGATTCCCCACTATCAATGATTCCAGCTGATCTGTGACACTGTCCTCTAGAAGCCCTAATTTGTGAGCAGTTTAAATATATATTTAGTTATAGCAACGTAACGAAGCAGGTACAGGGGTTGGACAATGAAACTGAAACATCTGCCATTTTAGTGTGGGAGGTTTCATGGCTAAATTGGACCAGCCTGGTGGCCAATCTTCATTAATTGCACATTGCACCAGTAAGAGCAGAGTGTGAAGGTTCAATTTGTCCAAAAAACAAAACCATGGCTGCCCAAATCATGGCAGAATTAAATGTGCACCTCAACTCTCCTATTTCCACCAGAACTGTCCGTTGGGATCCACAGAGTCAATATACACGGCCGGGCTGCTATAGCCAAACTTTTGTCTAAAACCAGGTGTTTTAGTTTCATTGTCTAACCCCTATATCTACCTAATGCAATACTTTAGAGACACCACTTAACCTTACATGTCTTTGGAATGTACGGGGAAACCAAAATCTGAAATACCAATGCAGAACAAGCAGATAACTTTCTGCTATAAATATATAATACATTAAATTTTTCCAATAAAATGATCAGCTATAGCTGTTTGAACAATATCCTCCTCAAAGTCTATATCAGATTCTTTATTTAAAAAACAAACAATACTTATTAATGTTTTATTTACGGTTATACACATTCTGCATTTTGTCCTCACCGGATTGGAGAGACCTGCCACCACTTTCCTCTGCTTGAGGTTAGTTTCACCATCCAGATTGGCCGTCTCGATGTTGCACACCCCATTAGGGTCAGATGTGTGTAGGAGCAAGATGTCAGCGGGGATGATCTCGTTGCAATGCACTTGAACAAAATCCCCCACCCGGACATCCTTCCATCTCCTCTCTACGAAACCTTGTTTTTTCCTGTAGCAAAACAGACAGATCGTCAATCCTCAACATGATTTCATTGTAATTTTCGTCTTCAAATAATTTTACATTATTATTTATACAACTCACAAATGCAAATTTACAAATTGTCTCAAGGGATATACACATGTATTTTATGCCCAGATAACAAAAACAATTACATCAGCATGGTTTTTAGACAATAACGGTTAAGCGGATGAAATTTTACTAGAGGGTTAAATTAACAACAGGGTCCTACAATGGATCTCAACTTCTATCCAGCAAGAATCTACTGCTACCAATGGATCTGCTGCTTCACCAGCTCCATCATTCTTCATCAGCTTACAACAATTACAGAGCAAAGGATTTATGATCAAGAACATCACAGTCATATTAACACACCTGTGACCTGACAAGATTTATGGGTAAACACACACACACACACACACACACACACACACACACACTATCTAGCAAGGTAACTTTAGCTGTAGATGTAATAAGCGCCCACAAATGAGATGTTGGAAATATTTATTGGACTATATACTCAGATCAATATTGATTTGACTATCAGCATTTGTGGTATAGGCTAAAGCATTCCAACATAATAGTGTGTGTTGCACAGAAATTACAACGCTTGCCTTCCATTGTGGCCAGTGCCTCATTTATGAAGGTGTATCTGCGATATTTCTGTATAATTCTGTTGAAGAATTAAATTTATCAACATTACTGCTGAAAATCAACCATTCACAGACTCAATGGTAGGCACAACTGCAATTCGATTTTTTGAATAACAAGTTACAAGTCATACCTCATATTCACAGCTTTACACTACGATAATGATACACTTTGTTTCTGAGGGGACTGGGGAGCTACTGCTACTAATGTTGCTGCTAATGCAAACCTTTTAAGTTTGCCAATTAGGCAAGTCTGACAAGTACTTGTGCCTTTGTGTGTGTTTCCTAGATGTGTTTCCTGGATCTTTCTGCCTCATCAGAGATTCCCCAGCCTCAGCGCTCATCAAGTGAGGGCTGAGTTAGTAAGATAGTATGAAAATAGTATATTGCAGTACTGGGTAAGAAAGGGTAGTGCATAAAGCACTACTTGTCCTATATATTTACTGTAAACCAAAAGTGTCAAGCCATGACTCTAGCTGACAAAAAAACAAACAAAAAAATCGCAGCCTACATAATGACAGGCTTCAGCAGGCATGTAAAAAAAAACATGTAAAACTGGAGCCACACCCAAAGTGACAAGTCGGCCAATGGAACTGCTATATTTAGCTTATCTACTTGTCAACAGTATTTTTCAAAGTACGTATTAAACAATTTTGCATCACAGCTTTGAGATCCCCGGTTCTCTGTGACCTTTTTCCGGGTTAGGATTCTAAAGGCATGTGTGTAGGGTTAATTGGTGTCTCTAAAGTGCCCCTTAGGTCACTTTAGTGTCTTGGTTCTCCCAAGGTTTTTTCCTTTTTCATCCAGGGAGTTTTTCTTTGCCACTGTCGACTCAATTTGAGATTGGCCTTTTATGATTATATAATATTGTAAAGCTGCTTTGAGACAATGCACCACTGTAAAAAGCGTTATATAAATATATTCGAATTTGAACCTTAGTGTGTCAATGTGTGTGAGTGTAGGCCCTTTATGGTTTGACACCTTGTCTAGGGTTGTTCTTGCCTTACACCCTGTGGAACCGACACAAGACACAGGCTCTCCAGCGACCCTGGCTAGGACAAGCGGATAAGACACTGAATGAACGAGGATAAAAATGCTGTTGGTGCTTAGCAAGGATTAGGATTTTAAAATGCACTGACAGCATAGATCACAGGCTGACAATCCATGAAACTGACAATCCCAAATAATAATTCACAGTTTCATGTCAGTCATGTATCTTAATTTCCTATTTTAGATCTAGTTACTATTTTCAGTCAGTGTGAAAATGGTTGTATGAATTTAAACAGTTTTATTTTTCACATGGGCTAAACAAGTTGTATTTTATGTAATATGAGTTCCCTTCTTTTATTAGTTTTTTCATAACATAAAATTGTTCCGTCACACAAAATTACATTTACATTTACAATTAACTTTTTTTTCTTCAAGGACTTTCAGTTCACCCATAATGCTTGTATCTCCTTAAGGCTTTTCTGGTAATTAGTTTGCTTTTCTATCTTCTGTACCCAATTTACGGAGGAGCAAATTGAGTTAAATTTCAGTTGAAGCAGAAATACCATGTAACTTGAGTTAGAATTTTTTAATTAAAACATAATCACTGCTTACTAAATAGAGAACTTTGACAAGTCCATTTCCAGGGATTCATTTAAATAATGACAATAAAATGTATTTAAAAAACCCCATCTAATGTTAACTACTATTCATGTACATACACTGCTCATAAAAATTAGAGTATATTTCATTTTGAAGTAATTTTTGTGAGCAGTATAGTATAATCCATGCAAATGTGGGCAGACAAAAAAGCAAAACGTTTTTCAAATATGTGTATGGCACAGACGTTTTCAGACTATTTGTGCCAAAGATAAAAAACTACTTCACTTTAGTTCTTAATTTAACAAGCATGATCTTGTTGTAAGAGTTGGAGTAATTCAGTAAATGTAGACAAACAGCATACATAACAATAAATACACACTCACTAATGATCACTCTAGAGGAACTGCTACCACGCATTATAATGATATGAACAAAAATCAGTACATGCAAGAAAAGCAGCAATGACAGACAAGTTATTCTGGATTTAAGCAAAAACAAATCAAAACAAAGCAAAAACATCAGCCAGCTTCTAAACACTACATATCACCCGGCAGGTATCACCCTTGTCTTGGCTAAGCCTCAAGCCTCAATCCACCTGAGCTATGTAAAATGAAAAAACAAATTTTTGTTACTATGCAACATATTTATTGAAAGTTGAGGAAGAAAAGCGAAATTACTTTTCCATAAACCAATTATCACAACACAGATTCATGTGCAGCATCAAAATGGGATAGCTTGAGGCATATGAGTTTGATTTGTTCACGATTTTTAGTGGTAATTGTTAGCTGCGAATAGCAACTTCTACTAAATAATTGTGCTGTGCCACACAGGTATAAACCAGATTGTGGAATACAGCTGGAAAACAAATGTAAAGGACATAAGGAAGCTCAACACTTCCATTCTTCACACATACAGCTCTTCTAATGGTACATTTCTCATGAAAACCTTTTCCTCTGGAGACCAACACTTTCATCTGCCTACTAAAACTATTCAGACAGTACGTTCTTCATAACCTGAGCACACCAAATAAAGAAACATTTTCTCCAGAACTGTGGCTTTTGCCATCCACAGTAGCCTAAAACAAAGTACAAACCTCCAATGTCAGGTCATGTAATTGCACTGAAAAACCTTAACCAGGTCCTTAGCAACTGCTGTTCTGAGAAATAATTTGAACTGATATAAATATTGTACAGTTGACTCCCAATACCCAAAGTTCTCAAATTCCCAATATAATGTATGGGGTATGTAATACCTCAACGTTACCTTTTTGGACAACTAGCTCAGAAAAACAAATAACAATTCTTAATTATATATCAAATTCCCTGCAGAGTGTGTATTCGTCATGATGATGCAGCTTTCTCTACAGTTTTTTTCCTGCGTTATTGTGAAAAGCTTTCCTCCCTTTCTGACCCCTTTTACTTCCACAGGTAGCTGCATAATCACCCTTAAATCCCTGCTTTGTGTTTGCTTTTTGTCTGGTGTCATTAATCTATACTTGGTCATGTGCTTGTGTTACCTGTTTCCTGTTCTTTAAACAATTTGTCGTATCTTGGTGGGTCTGTTTTTAGCATTAGCTTTGTGTTTAGCAGTAGCTCTGTTTTTGACATTAGCTACTTGCTATTAGCATTAGCTTTGTATGTAACATTATCTCTGTGTTCATCTCTGTCTGTACATCCTGCAATTAATCTAGGCTTCATTGCTGTCTCAAATTCAGGTGTATTATTTAGATAAATATCACATCCAGCCATGTTTCTCCTCAGACACCATCAGTTAACCACAGACATGCACTTGCATTTACATCTATCTCTGGATCTTTTTTTACAACCATGCCTGAGTGTAGAGCAGCAGCTTTAGATACTGTTCTGAATAGCTTTTTGCCCCTGTCTGAACCCCACACTGCCTCATATCACGGAGTAATCTACACTTGGATATTCTCAGTATCCACTACAGTAAATACTGAAAGCTTTTATTTTTTGCCCATTTTATTTATACATATGTAGTATGCACTGTTGGAAGAAAACACACACACACACACACACACACACACACTTTTATGTCATTGTGGGGACATATCATTGACATTTTACTTTAGCCAATTTAATGCTTCACCTGTCCTTAACCTCAGTAAGTAGATTTTTAGGTTTTTTCTTTTTATTTTGAGTCCCAACAAAATACCACAACAAGGTCTTTATAGGGGTATTCGCTGTTCACATTGATATATAAACCAGAACTTCTCTCTCTCTCTCTCTCACACACACACACACACACACACACACACACAGTAGGACACTATTAACAGTAATTTAGCAGACAGGCCTTTCCAGAGCATCTTGCAACTGATACAGCCTCACAGTCCAAGCAACTCTGGTTTACGGGCCTTGCTGAAGGATTTAACCATGGCAGCTAGCCAGAAGTGGGATTTGAACCCTAGACCCTGTGGTACATAGTGTAGTACCTTAACTCCTACAGTCCTATGAAACTTTAGCGACTTTAGCAGTGCACCTAGTAAAAGCCCACACAAACATGAGAAAATATGCAAACTAGACACAGCATTCCATGATGGAATGTCCACCAGCGATCTCTGACAATGTTAACCAATGCACCACCATATGAGCAAACATATTTATTTATTTTTCACATATTCTAATCATATTGTTCTTGTAGGTTGGTTTTTAGTTTTTTAACCCATTTAAACTGAATGGTAATTAATAATATAATAATATAGAAAATAATATATAAAAATAAATGTAGATAACATAATGTGTGTATAGTTCTAAGTTCTAAGCTTCCTTTATTCTAAACAAGGTTACTTAACAAGGATGTTGTTCAACATTTTTCTCAGCCCAGTTCAGACTGCATTCTTTGTTCTCTATAATTGTAGAACTCAGTTTTTTGCCCAGTCATGGTCACAGGTATTTAAATGTCTTTCACTGTTTGTGGTCTAGTTCACTCAATTCTTGATTTTTTTATTTTCAATTTGATGTAAATACCTGTTCCTACTTTTAAATAATCTTTTCTTATATTCTATATTATTATTATTATTATTAGTAGTAGTAGTAGTATCAGTATGAGTATTATTATTATTATACCTTCATTATAAAACTTTGTATAGATATTTGTGGCATAGTTTATAAGGTACAAGACTATTGTTAAAAGGTCCAAGTCCCAGAACTACTAAAATACATTTACAGCATTTAGAAGACATCCTTAACCAGAGTGTGGGGTAAGGGCCTTGCTTAAGGACAGCTTGGCAAGGTGGGATTTGAACCCAGGACCATCAGGTCTAGAGCCCAGCACCTTAACCACTAGGTTACCACAGTCCTGCTGTTTTTGTCCTTGAGCAAGGTCAGTAACACTCAATTGCTTGGATTAAAACTTGGAAGTTTTTTTCAGTTGTCTATATCTAGTGTTATGTCTATACAGATTGTTAGCAACACGTAATCCGACTATGGTGAAAAAATATGCATAAGAGTGAAAGGCAAATTGCATCTTTGTTACAAACACATGGCAGTAGTTCTCTCAAAACTTCACCTGGAAATGCATTAATTATTGTAACCATAGAACAGCACAATCCTATTCTTAATAATAGCACAGTGTTGTTAAACTAAAGTTTGTAAATCATATCCCCATCTTTTTAATAGCCTGAAAACAATGTGAAAATCAGCCATGACAGCTGTGTAATGACCAGCATGACTGTTCTCACACATTTGGTTTCCCTGTATGTGTGATTATGCTTGTGCTACAAAATAGTCTCCCAAAAGCAGACTTGCAGCTTGCAATAGCAAGCTATTTCTGGTACATGTCTGTCAGTAGACGTGCATAAGTGTGAAAAACAATAATATTTGTACAGCACCTGCACTTTTATTACTCTGCTGGATCTCAGCATGAAGCAGCATGTCTCTTTCTGTACTGCACACGACCCACAGAGCTCTGTTTGATGCTGTGTATCAAATGGACTGAGTTAATAAGGGTGCAAATGAGCAACAAACACCAACTATTACATACAGGCTTATACATAACTCTGTGCCCCTCTTGGCTCATTATGGCATGCAGGGCCACCCTAGCAGACCCAAACTTTTGCTACCAGTTAGGCTTTAGGTCTATACAACCTCCTGGATTGAACTGATTAAGAAACTGATTGAGTGAAAAATGAGTCATATATAAGTTTGCACCTGTAGATGTTGTTTTAACCTAGTTTTTCAATTAAATTAAACAACCAAAACATACAACTGCATCTTCTCTAGCAGTGAATCTAAAGTGAATTTAGCTTCTACAAGTACAGAAAGAGAACCCAGGTAAACAAACTAGACGATACGTTTTATTTGATATCAAGCCACCATTACCCACTGGCAGCTGCGGCAACGGCAACGGCGGATGGCATGGTGAATTGTGTTCACTGACAATGCTTTCTGGAAGTATTCCTGAGCTCATTCTGTTATTTCCTTGACAGTGGCATTCCTGTTTGAGGTGCAGTGACGTTTAAGGGCCCGGAGATCACGAGCATC
>JAUZSU010107939.1:0-19644 GCA_034780255.1 Parotocinclus maculicauda
TAAATCTCTCTTGCAGCAGATGCAAGAACCAAGACAGTATCACATAATGATAAACAGTGGAAAGACCTACCTGATATGTCCTACATTTGTCTGATCAGAAAGTTACTGATACTTGCTAAATAAAAATATGCATATAGTAAAGCAAACAGTAACAACCAGGGAAAGTGCACCCATATGTGTTTCTCCCCACCTCTAGAGAGAAAATAATAAGCACAGCTCTGTTAAATTTCCAACAAATAAGGCCCACAAAACTCATTGGAATGTGCGTGCATGAACGTTGCCAGGTTTGTTAACAGTATTTCCATTTTCAGGTTTAATACATCCCCAAAGGATTTTTACCCAGTTTTCTCCCAATTTAGTCTGTTCCAATTCCCACCTCATTAACTAGGTCTCCCTGTATTGCATGGCAGCTACCAGTCTGACCTGTGCTTCCTCTGAGACACCCAAGGTCACAGAGTGCATGTTTCATCCACCCATCATATGGCCAATGTAAGAGAGCATGACCTGCTGTCGAGAAAACCAGTCAAACAGAAAGACACCTGTGACTGGTTAGTGTTTAGGAAGCTATCTATGTTCATTTCATGTGACATGCCAGAACTGCACTAATGAACAGAGGAAGACTGTCTCTCCATTTAAAGAGCCAATTATGATGTCATAATTTCCAGCAAAGTTCAGTAAATATTTGAGATTTAGAGTAATTAAAATGGTCTGGAGGCCCTGATATCATAACAGTGCATGAACCGTAAGCATTAGAATGACAGAAAGGTACAAACTGTTCAAAACATGTGAGCCTGAAGATATGCTTTGTTTTGTTGCATGCATGTGATGTTAACAATACCGTATTATGTAGCTATGCTACTAGCCTAAACAAAATGCACAGAGGTTTTGGTCTCCTGTGTGTCAAAATGATTGAAGGGTGACAATGTTTGACTCTGCCCATCATGCTGCTCTTTTAAAATAAATAAATAAATAAACAATCCATTTGTGAGTTAATCAGATGTGAGCTTGGACTTTTGCTACACGCATACACAAGTACCACTGAAGAAAGAACTTAAAAGATTACTGAAATAAATTAGGATGTAAAAACAACCCTTATTCCTAGGCCTATAGATCAGTAATACTGCAGTAATACTACAAAGGTTTTCAGTCCTTGTCTTTCAGCCTGTTATGTTTGTATACTGCCTCTGGTAAGGTGATTTCTATCAGGTATGGAGTTGTTTCCCCCCAGGTCTGATGCCCTGGACAGAGCAAGAGGGTCTAGCTCTTGAGAGACTAAGAAAAGTCTATTAAAAGCACATGAATCAGAAAGCACCAAAGAGTCAGGTGTCTAACAGCAAAGGAAACCAACTGAGGGCACATAACAAAACAAGGGTCTGGATTCAGAATGGCCCTCAGGGTCCACCTTGGGTGCAGACCAGGATTGCCCTGTCATGAAATAAGATAAGATAAGATAAGATAAACATTTAGTAGTTCCACAGTTTGAAAATTCACAATGCAATAGCTTTCCATTTTGCTTGCATTGATGCTTTCCATGTCTAATAGGAAGCAAATATTAAATCAAGTCAAATTTATTTCTATAGTGCTTTTTTATAATAGGCCATTGTCTCAAAGCAGCTTTACAATATTACATTATATTAGAAGGCCAATCCCAAAATGAGCAAGCCTAGGGCAACAGTGGAAAGAAAAAAACTCCTTAAATGTAGATTTAGAAACCTTGGGAGGACCAAGACTCAAAAAGGGACCCAACCTCCTTGGGTGGCCTAGATGTTAACTGAAATATTAATCTTACCCTACAAGATTTGCAGCTGATTTCTGATACTCATCTGGCAGCTCAGGAGCAAGGCCTGTCCCCTCAATTATGTACATACTTTTTGAAACAGATTGTTCCAAATTGCATAAATTAAACATTTGCTGAATGCCTATCATCAAATATACATGTATGTGCCGTTTATTGATGTCATTACGTTCTTCTTTATTGATTGAAATGGTTGTTGACTGGACATTACCATAGTTATATAGCATTTACCATACTGCAATATAAATATAAAGCATTTTCACATGAGAACTGAGTGAAAATGATATGTAAATGTGTCAGAGTAAGTATTTTAAGTAGGTAAATCCAGTGCAGGGCAGCTGTTTATGCCACATCCTATTACTATTTTTTATTTTCTGTTTATTATTATAATTGTCAGTATTTAAAGTGAACGGCCGTCATTATTATGGTCATTAGAAGTGTTTACTTGCACTCCAAACAAAAAGAACTCTGGCCCTTGACACACTGAAGCAGTTTATTTAGCAATTTAGGTGGTTAATAGAAAGAAAAACTAATAATGTTAAAGGTAAATGATGTTGTTTAAAGCTGGTTGTTGGCGAGTTTTGCTAGTGTAAGTTAATGTAATGCTTTTCAATTGTGATTAATTGATCATTTTAGTCTCCTTGTGTGTATCTTGTGCGATGTTTCTTTTGTATCATTGTGTACTTCTAATAGCTGTTTACTTAGGTTGGCTTGATCATGTTGAAGCAGCTACTGGTTTTATTGACTGCATTTTAGAGCTGTCTGTAGCATCAACCAGATTCGCTTTATATACAAGCAAAATATGTTTCACTCTGATTATCACCACCCACTTGAATATTTCAGACGCCCTTGTGCCAGCCCTGTCTATCAATCACAGCTTTGTTAAATTGAGGAATGTCATGAGTTGGCTGATTTTCAATTGAGAGCATGTGGTAGATGATGTGGTACCTCATCCAGCACAGCTGATCTCTTCTGAAATCTCGCTTTTCATTTAAAGTTCATTAAAAGAGATCAGCAGTGAAAGCCTTAGGCTGTTTGAAGCAGTTGACATGTTGGTTGACATATTAACAAGTGAATGTTAAGGAATAATGTAAATTGAATGAATCCATTACAGACCCCTAGAAAATTCACATTGTATAAGACATTAATGGAGTTGTATTCTACAGATGCTCTCTGAGTTACAATAGGGATACAGTCCAAAAATCCGTAAAAAAATAACTGTAGCATGAATTGACACAGGGACTCCGGTAACCTGGCAATTAAGGTACTGAACTCTGGACATGATGGTCCAGGGTTCGAATCCCACCTCTGTCAAGCTGTCACAGTTGGGTCCTTAGGCAAGGCCCTTAACCCACCATTGCTTGAATTGTAAGGCTGTATAACTTGTAAGGGCGTCTGCTAAATGAAGTGAATGCAAATGTAAATTGAGGAGTTTGCATGTGTTTTCGATTGAGTGGTCTAGAAGTAATAGAAATAACTGACTTACACATTTTTTCTAACCTAAAGCTTATTTAAAATAAAGTGTTAAAAAGTCTTTTGGTTGGCTGTCAATACAACTCTTTTAGCGCTCATGGAGACTGATTTGCACTAAGAATTCACAATAGGTACCACAATAAATAAAAAAAAAACAGTAGTAATATTAAATAAATTGAAAAAACTTCACATGACTCGTGTTTTGCTATTATGTATTTTTAAGCCATATAATGTTTTTTTTTAGATTGGCTGTTATCACTAACTTTAATAGGACTCATGGTGACTTACTTGCACTAAAAACATTTACAGTGGTGCGCTACACTGAGCTAGCTAGCTTGAATCTTGCATTTCAACTCAAACATGTTCTAGCAAATGTTTTGTCATGCCGAACAAACGAAATTTTTTTCTAATTAAAATGCATTGAGAACTGAATTTGACACATACACACAGTATTAAATACCACATTTGACAGATGGATTTTCTATAGAAACCTGTAAGGCATTGCAGGCACAGTTAATGTTCTACATTGTGCTGTCAAACACGCAAATGGTGCTTTCCAGATGTTTTCACGATGGCTAATTCATGAATATTAAATAAACATCTAATTACAGTAAATAATACTTTCACAAATTTGTACGTCACTAAAACGTATTCACAATATCGAACTACGCTTGAATGAATATTGCGATGGTGTTTTGCCTCACCTGCCCTTAGCCATGCCTGCTTGTTTTCACACTTGCATTCGGACAAATTTATTTTCCTGGATATTCTTCTCTGTTTTGTGAGTAACAACTACTGGCCAGTTCAAGCACAAGGGCCCTTATTCATCAAGGTAACACAAAAACAGATTTGAACACCCAGAATGACTTCTGAACTACTCCATGTATGGTGAGTCATAAAGTCGTCATATGGCATCAAAATTATGTGATTTTTGTGGCATGGAAACAAGCAAATGTGCGCTCATTCCTAATTTACATATTATTTGCGAGTGAAACATGCCAATTCCCATCCGCTACACTAAACCAGAAAAAAACATTTATTTCGTTTTTCTTTCATTTCAAAGCCCTCTTAAATTAGGTTGAGGCTCCTATGGGGCCAGGGCCTAAATGGCAGCACAGGGCACAAGTTGGGAACCAGAATAGACAGGGCACTATAAGCATTTGTGGGTTAAGGGTTTTGCACAAGGACCCAACAGTGGCAGCTTGGCAGAGATTGGACCTTCCAGTCTGTATTCCAGTTTTTAATAACCCATTAATATAGTAACCTGCTCAAAACAATAAAATGTAATAATTTTTGGGAGCAGTATATATACTATTAGATTAAATCCAGTGATGGCTGCTGGTCTTTCAAAGAGGGGCTCATTGTCAGCTTACATTTGTCAACTTATTTATACGGAAATTCTGCCCTCCCTTCCTTTTCAATAAAATAATCTGTGACCCTGTCGTACCAAGTGGGCGTCTTTTCTAGGGATTTTCACCAGTGCTCTCTCAATGTTCCAAGCTGCTTAGATGACCTTGGCCCATTGTGTTGTGGGTGTTACACTTAATCATTTTTAAACAAGAGAAAATCCTTTCAATTGTTCAACAACGATCTAATGAAACGATATTGAACACGGAAATGTTAAAGAAATTAACACTGGAAATGGTCAAGCAATTTCACCAAGCAAATACAGAAAATGGGTTGCAGTTTGTCTTTGAGATGAAAGTGTTCTAACGCATAAAATGTTAACACAACTGTACATATTTGTCCATTTTAATTTTGGACATTTTGGAGGAAGGTGAGCTTCCCTTACAGAATTAGAGAAATCGCGGCTGATTCAGCCTGAAGCACTTAGTGCATTTTCAATGTTTGTAATTATTTATTCATTTATTAATATTTTTTAATCTACTTTTAATTGCTCATGTGTGCGTGAGTGTATGAGTCACCTACCTCCAGTGGAATGCTGATGATCCTATTTTTCCTACTGGTTTTACTGACAGCTACTGGTGATACACACACAAACTCTTGGACACTTTACAAAGAGACCCTGGCTGATTTGACATTCCATTGACATAATTAATGCTACACTTACACATAATCCTAACCTTAACCAGCAAATTGCCCCTACTATGTAAGCTATGTCAGAGTTTTATATAGAATGTAATGCATAACCTCACAGTGTAATACACATCTGCACACAAATACACAAATCTGCCTCACTATTTTTGTGGGGAATTCCCACTAACATAATGATCACTGTAGCTAATTAATACTACACCAACTGTACACATAAACCTAGCTAAACTAATCTTTTGAGTATTTTGACCTTCTAAATAAATTAAGCAACGTTCATGTATTTTTAAAAACAATTTTAATGTATCTATTCTATACATGTTGTCCCTATATTCTATACAAACACGCGCGCGCACACACACACACACACACACACATTAGAGATGCCAGCTGGCTTATCTTAGGAATGTGTGACACATGAAGGACACCCACACAGTCCCTGGAGAACATACAAACTTCACATAGGCCATGATTGGACTCTAGCCTGGGTCTTTGAAGCTGTGAGGTGACAGTGCTAACCACTGCACAATCCTTCTGCCCAATGAGGTAACAACCTGTCTGTGATGTGTGTATGCTTATTTTACACGACATAAATTGGGCATAGCTTTAATTAATAAAGGAATAATTGCAGTACTTGAGATAGATTTCATCACTACTAGGATAAAAGGATGAGCTACTTTTCTTCAGTCTGTCAGAGGATTGCTGAGTTCATGTTGACCTTAACAAGCCAGTCTGCCCTGCTTAGTAACGTAATCGAGTGTACTGCTTCACTGCAGGTTTATGCACCTGCATTATTGACTGCAGATGAAAAAAGACAGAAGAGACTCTAAACGACAATAAATGGCATGAAGAAAGAGTAAAAACATAAAAATATATTTACGGTGTTTTGCAAATGCAAGGGCAGTTACTGTATGTAGGTGTTTGGGTTGGTGCTGCCAGAGACTGCTGTCTGCTGAGAAGTTTGGCTTCTGTACAGCAGCTTTTACGCATTAGGAGAGTGAGGAGGAGCAACAGACAGATTTTCTTGGCTTTTTGAGACTCCTTGGTTTATATAACAGTGCTGCTCTTTGTGGGCCAGAACTGGGGTGGTGGGGGGGATGCAGGGGCACTTACAGGGGAGATGTCTAGTCTGGTTATGTAAGGTGAGATTTTCTTAAAGTCTGCTGCCACTACCACAGCAACTGCACTCACAAGCTCAGCTTCGTACTCCTCGTTCCTTACTTTACACCAGACTGCGTAAATTAGGCATTAATGCCTTATCGTGATTTGTATGTGAAAAATGTCTTTATTGCTGGCCATTTTAATCTTGCAGTCCCTGCACATTTTGATCAGATGCCCTGCTTTTGAACCCACCTCAAGAAACTCTGTAACTCTGCCAGGAAAGAAAGCGAGAGACACAGAGAGCAAGAACGGGAGTGTGATGTTCTGATGGATGACGGTATGAGGGTGCCCGTGGGCTTGCATTTGAAAGGGAAAGTGCTGATCCCAGCACAGCAATTACTGCTTATCTGCTGTCTCCAGAGAGCACTAACCTTTGCTTCTAAAAAGCCCAGTCAGGGTGAAATTAGCCATTTTACCATTAACCTCATGCTATAATGGACCATGGAATGTTCCAAAAAAAGTTGCACTTAGAAACAGCATCACCAAACATTGATAGCTACACGTGCTGTTGTCTGCGTGAGGAGAGAGAGTGCTCCTAGAAATCGACCGATTTTTGTTCTGGTTGTGCCGGTGGCGGCGGGGTGCCACATCACAAGGAGGGCATTGTCGTTTGCGGCCTCCGCGTCCTGGCCGTGCACCACTTGTTTTTGCCAGGCTGTTATTGAAAGCAGAACATGTCCTGAAAATCAGCATTAGACAAACAACAACATTTCAGCTGGCCAGAAAGGCGAATGGAGAGTTCGAGGTTTACTTTTCTTCTCCTTTTTTCCCCATACTTTGTACGTGTGTATGTGCGTTCACATATTCAAAGAGAGAAAAAGGCTCAGGGTGGGGTGCAAAAGAAAGTCCAACAGGCAACAGGGGCATCTGTGTTAAATTAGGCACAGTAGTCAGTGGTAGTTAAATTCTCAGTGGAGCAGGAATCAGAAGCTGTAAATTTTTAAAAGAAGGAAACTCCTTGCACGCAGACACCCCTACTCTGCTTCACGCTGCTTCTAAACCCAAACGCGATGCCAGCTTATGAGTTTTCCTTTTTTTGGTATAGAAAAAAAGAAGGCACCCAACCTGTGGAACAATTTCTTATTCTAGAGCATCTAATGATTGTTTTTGTACTTGTGCATCATTCTGTGCTATTGGAATTACAGTGCGATACTGAGTACATAAACACTGGTGTTAGGTACCTCAGTGTGTCTTTAAGTCTCCTGTCCAACCATAGCTGTTTGCAATTGTGTATTGGTCCTTTTCCTTTTCGTCTTGGCTCCTCACACCCCCTACAACTCAGCTTTAATGGCTGTTGATGCAGTGTGGTCAGCACAGGCTTGTAAAGCAGGCAGCTAAACTCTTTCTTGGCTATGAAATAGGATAAAAAAGTTGGACCTGGGATTGTAAGGGGTGCACAGGGGAACCTCACATGTCTGCTTTATGTACTTTTTCTGTCCTCTGGGTGGTTTTACGAGCAGGACAGTGATGCTCACTACTGTACATATATAACACTCGGCACTGTGGTGAGAAATATTTACCAGAGTACCGAATCAGGAAATGAGAGGCGGAAGTCAGTGTTGATTTCACTGTTGGATTATCATAGTGATGATGAAGCATAAGTATATTTTCTACTTGTTTGTCGTCTAAGAAATCCAGCTGAAATCTGCAGTTCTGCCGCCGAGCTGTTTTCAATAACAGGCCTCTGTGAAGAGGATTAAGAGGCAGCGAAAGAGGGCAAGATTTGCAAATGGCCTGGATTGCATTTCAAGTGTTTCCTGCTGTTTTGTTTAGTTTTAGGTGCTGGTATATTTCCTGAAAGGGTACAGAACGTTAGATAAGCATTGGATTCCGTGGCCATGCTGCATTCCTGACTTAAATTTGCCATTCGTGAGAAAAAATGGTAGAGAAAAGAAAGAAACTAGGGTCAAAACATAACACAAAAGCAGTTCTCGTTTTGTGTTTAGCTTTGTCAGAGAATATTTGCCACAATAATCCACGCTTTGCCAGCAAAAACTGTTTGGCTTCACAGAACTTGGTTCAACAAACATCTCTGTTTTAAGACTTTTCTTTTGGCACTTGCGAGAGCTGAAGTGAAGCGTTTTATTCTGTGTTTCGCTGAAAGAGGCTTCATACACATTGGCACTTTCCAAAGGCTCTGAGGATGGTTCATGTTGCCTAATCCTTGTTACCACACCAAACAATAAGAAGACCCATAAACCACAGGAAGCTCACAAATAGGGTTGCTGGCTTTACTGCTAATCTGCTATCATTGACTAAATTTACAGTGCTTGTTGTGTCTGCCAGTATTACCATTAAAAATTCAACAACAATTTTATTGCTATGTCTTGATAATAACCTTGCTGTCATTGAAAAATGTTGGTTGAATGCTATGTAAAATCCTGTTCAGTTAGCATGCTTCTGAGCATCTTAAAACTTTACTTAATAAAAATATCCCTAAACTTAAACGTAGTCTGTGGTCATTATCTACTATCTAACACATTCGTATTGAATGTTGCCACAGTCAGGATCACTACAATGGCCTGGTGTGTGTTTTACAAATGTAATGATTTCCAGTTAAAGCAGACTGCTCTTGTTGTTGGCTGAAATATTGCTGATCCATTTCACAACCAATGAACTGACATTTGTTGGACGTGTTCGATTACATACTTGCCACTGTGATTCAATGGGAGTGAGAGAAAGACAATGGTGGTGGCTGGAAGGTGAGAGAATAAGATTAATATAAAGAAATTTGGAGGGAGGGGTTGTCTGTGGCATGCACAAGCTCCTCCATTGGATCTGATGGGCTATAGCTGATGTATTTACAGGCGTTTCTCAATCCAGAAATGACTTATTAAATCAGACGAAATGACCCCTGACTTACACTGCCTATGCTTCTGACAGCTTAATAGGTCGCACCCATGCCATTTATGATCAGTGGCTGCCTTTGCTATGACTGCTGTCCCTGCCTACTCTCATTAAGAGATCACAAATATAGTATTTTTTTATTGAGGAAGGAAAGGTTTACCTCATTGTTTTGGATATTATTTTCATAAGGTTTTCCTCTTAAGTTGAAATTCCTGCTGATAGTTTATCAATTCCAGCTGAGATTTTTGGTTTTGTTTTTTTCTCAAAACAGTCCGACTCGACGGCCACCCTTACTTGTGCTGATGGGAAATGGAATAAGCAGGTGTCCTGTGAGCCGGTGGACTGTGGACGCCCTGACAAGTACCATGTGCACCCAGCCATCTTCCATTTCGCAGAAGGCACAACCTACGGCAAGATGTGCACTTTTCAGTGCAGGAAACCAGCACAGCTGATAGGTAGGTACAGCAGAGATCATTTTCAGTGAAAGGCCACTGGGTTTGAGGGGGTCATCTCTGTAAATGCCAGCACCGCAAGGACCAACAGTGTAACTCTGTGTGTATTGGAGGAATGATACAATACTTGAAATTACATTTAAAGTCATTTTATCCGTTCCACTTACCATATAGAATCCTCTACATACTCTGTTAGTAGGTTGTTAATGGTCAGGACCTCCACAGGACCACCACAGGTATTATTTAAGTAATGGATCATTCTCAGCACTGCATTGACACAAACATGGTTAGTGCTGGTTTGCGTTATGCAAATCCCATTTCATTAAACCTTTTTCTTATAGTTCTGTCACAAACATTAACACTTTATTGTGTATTTTCTATTTTTAATTTCTTAAGTTTTTCCTTGGTCTACCCATATGTTTTCCTTTTACACCCTTCCTATTTGTTTATTATACTTGCAACACATTTTAGACACAGCTGACTGGGAACAACCAACATATGTTGCCACACTCTGTATTGGACTTCCTTCTGGAAGCAGTTTTATAACCATTCCCATTGTTTCAGTTGACAACTGTCTTGTTGGGGCCAAGTCCAACAGCTCGTTAAGGTCTATAAGCACTCCTTTTCTGCAGACTGCAGACTAATTTCTATTTTAAGACTTGTGCCAATATTTGTTTGCAAGTGATTTTACATTTTTCCCTCAACCTGATGTGGAAAACAAATTGTTAGGTGTCTTTGCTTATTTTCTACAAAGTAATATAGTTGGATAAACTGTGGAAATGTGGCGATTGGAGAAGTTTTGCCAGTTCAGAAGGCAATCCAGACAGTCAAAATCTACTATTAGCATGGACTGAGCAGTCACTTCCCAATTCTGATGCTCGGCTTGGAGGAGGTTGTATTGCACATGTGCCATGTGATTGGCTGATTAGATATTTGCATTAGGGAACAGCTGAAAAGGTGCATCTGGCTACCTGAGGCATCCTGAACAGAATCCTTATACAGACTGATGTAATGTTTACTCCACACTGACTTCTCATCCCCTTGCAGGCATCAATAATGTGCTTACGTGTATGGAGGATGGGATGTGGTCCTTCCCAGAGGCAATGTGCGAGCTGCGCTGTCCCATGCCCCCTCCTATCCCCAACGCAATCCTGCAGACCAAACGTTGCAATGCTACTGATCTGAAGGTGGGCTCATTTTGCAAGTACAAGTGCAAGCCCGGATACCACATGTCCAGTGCTGACAAGCCCAACAGGTGAGTCGCTCTGAACTGTGCTGCTGCCGCAGGTTCTCAGCCGACACAAGCTATTTATTATTCATGTATTAATGTAAACAATGTTCCCTGTTAACTAATGTAAATACCTTAATGTAAATAACAAAAGTGATAGCATTAATAAATGAGTGATTACGTAAATGCACGTAGGCATCATAATGTTAGCCTTTACTGTCTTGAAGCAAATTTGGCCAAACCTACAAGTTGGCATGTGATCTTAGGATTGTCGTGAAAGAAGTTAGAAGTTAGAAGTTCGCAAAAGGGTTTTAACATTAACCTGTTCACATTTCCACTGAAAAATAACAGAACAGGCTTTTCAAATGCTTACCTTTTATTATTTTGACATTGACAAATTATTATAGCTGAAGCTCAGTTCCTTTAAACCTAATTATTAATAATTGGTCTTGAATACTATAATTTTGACTTTCGAATGGCCGATGACTTCCCTTTAGAGGCAGGCATTGATGAATGAGAAGCTGCTCAAACAGAGACAGAGCGAGCAATTTTGAGTTATCAAATAACGTGCCAATGCTTGCCTGTTGTCACGCTCCGCTAGTCATGCTTTCTGTTTTCGGTATTCCATATTCTTCCATTCTGTCACATTCCATTAAATGTGGAATTGTTCTTACTTATTGTGCTGGAGCTACGACGCTAATTCATCTAATAAGTAAGAATAGCTTATAGCATCCAATTTAGCATTGTGCAATCTGCATGGCTAAATCGTTACACACTTGTCTCAAATGACAAACAGTGTACTGAGAGGAAAAATTATTCTAGATGACGGCTTCTGCTGCTATCAATGGGATTGACTTAAACACAGTGTCACATATTTGAGATCACTTAATGATACAGGTTGAGGCTAGTATGTGATTTGAATGTCTCTTAGCTAAGCTGTTATAAGCTATGGCATCTGGTTGGAGCAGCTCTTGTTTTTAGAAAAGCTTTTTTATATCGACAGAGGTAGATAGAGTAGCAAAATACACTGAGTATGACGTACCTGCCCTTCTATGACTGGAGCTTCATTGTATAGAAATGAGACATGTGACCCCAGAGTGCAGCATATGACTTTAATGTATTATCTCTATTTAGATACACTTACTGGTCACTTTATTAGGTACACCTCCTTGTTCCTACACTCATGTCCATTTAATTAGTTTCTCCTACCATATAGATGCACTTCATAGTTCTAAAATTAGAGCATAATTGTACACCTCGTTTCACTGTTTCTAATGGCCACTAATTGATTATCTTTCTCAGAACTGCAGTGACACTGATGTGGTTTTGGTGGTGTATAAGTGTGCATTGTGCTGGTATGAGTAGATTAGACACAGGAGGTGCAGCCCACAAACCAAAAATGTCCACCTATCAGCATGCTGTGGGTACTGAAGAATGTTTAGAGCATGACTAACAGAAACAGTGCAGCAAAAAAATGAGCTACTGTGTCTGGTTTTATATTTAAAAGGTGGAGTAACATGGAAGATGTATCTAATAGAGTGTACAGTGAGGGAACAGAGTGTTTGAAAACTCCAGCAGCACTGCTATGTCTAATTTGCCCACACCATAACAACACATATAACACACCAAGTGTCACTGCAGTGCTGAAAATGGTCCACCATCCAAAAAGTACCTAATCTTTGCTGGACCTGTGGGTGTCCTGACCCATAGAGAGCAGAGTAAAGGGAATTAACAAAGTATTTAAAGAAACAGATGGACTAGAGTCTGTAATTGTAGAAATTGTGGGTTCTATATGGTAAGTGGAACTGATAAAATGAACCATGATTGTAGAAACATTGAGGTGTACCTAATAAAGTGACCCATGAGTGTATATCTACTGTGTTAATGAATCAACCCGTATACATTATTAATTGGGCCATATACATTAAGTTACATAAACTTGTTGTATTTAGGTAATTCTGTCGAAGTAGAAAAAAAATAAAATGCTGAAACTTCAGGTCAAAAGTCTGAAACCACTAGTAAAAATGCTTGTGGATCCATTTAGAAGAGGATTCATACTGAAGCAGGATAACAACCCAGAACCCCATAGCTTTGCAACAAGTTCTTGAAGACCAAAGAATATCAAGGAGTGATGATTATTTTGGACTTTTCTCCCCAGTCACCTGGCTTTAGTAGTCTCAGACATTTGGCACCATTTAGAGTGCATTCACTTGGTTATCTCAACTCAAAGTGGTGTTCGTATTATGTATTCACTCATATAACTCCTGTCAATAAAATGCACTTTTCTGCCTTTTCTTTGTCAACATTCCTGTGTGTTTGTATTTCTGTGATTTTGCATATCAGACGTGCGTTCACGCGACAGTGTACAGAGGACGGTAGCTGGCAACCAGGAATGTGCGTGCCAGTTACATGTGAGCCACCAGCACCCGTATTCCATGGCAGCTACCAGTGTACCAATGGTTTCCAGTTCAACAGCGAATGCTGGCTGAGCTGTCCAGAGGCCAATGACATGGTGAGAGAACACAGCCAATGCAAGCAGGTCTGTCGCTTCCCTCGCTCTGCCTGTCTTCCTACAGTTCTTTATTAGTCATCATACCATTGTCCTTTTCAGACTCACTTCTGACAATTCTCCTTGTGCTTGCTCGCATTCATTCTTTTACAAACATCTGTATAGTGTAAACAACTCGACATCAACATCTCTTCATTGATTACTGCTTTTCTATTGTCATTTAGCCATTTGTACGGCAGCCTAGAAAAAAGGAAATATTATCAGAATTAATGTAAAGGAATACTCATATAATCATATTTCAACCAAATAATATGACCTCTGCAGTTTGTGTTACCTTGAGAAAAAAATGCAAAACCATTCAATTTAATGCTTGAGATATGTATAATATAATACAGTGTTCCCTTATTTATCGCGGGGGTTACGTTCCATAAACAAAAATCCGAGAAGTAGGGACGCTATATTTATTTAAGTATTTATACATTATTTTAGCCGTAGAACTTGCAGAACGTTTGGGTGGCATCGTAGGGCTTGAATGAATTCAGACTATAATGAAACTTTCACAAAAGCAAACACAACACTGAAGACAAAAACTTGTCATGTCGGCAAGTAGCGACTCAGACTCAAAGACATGCGTGGTAGGTTAATTGGTCTCTCTAAAGTGGCCCTTAGTGTGTGTGTGCCCTATGATGAATTGGAGACAATGATATCAAAGTATCCTTGATTCTTCCCATTTTCATAGTTTGACTTTTCTTGAAATACTACGACTTTATTCTTTGGGTTATTTTGAGATTTTGTTACATTGAGTTTATTTTTGAAAACCCACCCAAACTTTTTTCGGCCCTAAAACGCTGTTGTAATACATCTCATTCAACTTATTTTTTAATCTAGAAAATAGAGTTGTGCCTGGTTGTTAAATCCAAATTTTCAGCAATTTTCAGCCCAGGTTAAAATGTTTTGATAGTATGTGCTTAAACGTTTGTGTAAGACAGTGTTGTTGTATAAGTAATATACTAATTACCTTCTCGTCAGTTATTCGTCCAGTCATGGATCACCCACATACAAGAAACTTGAAGAAAGCTGATCCTGTTGCAAAGTAAGTTTACTGTGAAAGTTTGTGTAAGATGCACAAGATAAATGTGTACAGTATATAAGGGAGTCACTTCTAAAGCTAATGTTAAATGCTACAATGTTTTAATCATGTTGCCTATGGCTGTAATGTTATCTTTTCTGTCATTCAGGTATTTTCAGTACAAACAGGCTTGGGAGATGTTTAAGCCCCCTGGAGAGAAAAGCAGGAAAGAGCTCCACTGGGCCATCAGGGTATCATTACAATCTGTTTTCAACACCACCCATATATGTCATAAAGTCCTATGACGCTATTTAATTGCTCTAAAACACCTAAATAATGTTTAAGTTCTATATAACCAATGCTGGGTTTCATTGTCCTCAGGAACAACTGATGTACCACCCTCCACCAGTAAGTAACATCATTTTGTATTAAGTTTCTGACTACAGATTACTCTTTCACATGCATATGACTGTGGACCAGAATGGCCACCTCATCCAAGCTGCCACTCTTGGGGCCTTAACCCACAGTTGCCTGTGTTGTAAAAATGTATTAATTGCAATTTGTAAGGGTGTCTTCCAAATGACTACATGTGACTGTAAGTTGCCTAGTTTTCATTGTCACTGTGGCAGCCTAGTGCTTAAGGAACTGGACTATACACCAGAAGGTTCAATGTTCAAATCTCACCACTTACAAACTGCTGCTGTTGGCTCCTTGAACTAAGCCCTTAACCCACAATTGCTTAGATTGTAAATGTATATCAGTTTTAAGTCACTTGTGGATGAGGGTGTTTGCTAAATGACTAAATGTAAGTGTAATTGAAATGCATGATGTGGATTTACAAAAAGCACTAATGGAGTTTAATTACTTAACAGCCAAAGCCTCAGAGAGTGTACATCCCAAACACCTACGTGGTGCCTACCGAGAAGAAACGTTCTGCATTAAGATGGGAGATCCGACATGATTTGGCAAACGGAATCATTCCAACAAAAATAACCTACCCCTGACATCTTACTCAACCTGTAACTTCCTTGCCGTATTTTCAAATGTAATTTATTAACAAACGTCATGTCTTGTGAGCTGAATGAAATAAGTGATCAATCACTGTTTTTATGAAATAAATGTCTTTTAATACATTAAGCATTCATGGTATGTCACTATAGGGCAGTTTGAAAGGGTACAGTGGGGTGAAACGAGAGTCGTGCCACAGCAATTTCTTTTCGAGAAACTTCACGGCCTCCACGGTAAGGACCAGACTTTCATGTTTCAGCATGCTATGAACATTCAGGCCTGTAAATGAAACAGATTCACAAATGTGTGTGTTAATACCAGAGATGGGAACAAGTCACTACATTGCAAGTAACGAGTTAATTCCCAAGTAATTACAGACAAGTCCAATGTCAGTATGGACTTTTATGGAGTTAAGTCCCAAGTCCTAAGCTTTAAGTACTATTCAAGTCACCAAATTTCAAATTGGCTGGTTTTATTGTGTTTAATGAACTTTAAAAAGCCGACTATTAAGTAAATATTTATTAAGAATATTTGCTTTGATTTCGTTTGGTTTAGTTTTACTAAACTGATGGTTATAAATTAATTAATACATTTTTATTTATAACAATTAATTAATGGCCTGTTTTTATTTACCATCTTTAATTATAAATTAAAGAAGGTTTAATAATTAATGGGGTCTTTACTTGGTGTACTGAAAAGTGGCTGGATGTCTGTTTCATTTCTGCCATTTTAACTGACATGGCTCACAAATAGACCACACACACCACCTGTAACCCGCATCATGAATACACTGCTCACAAAAATTAAGGAATATTTCAAAATAAATACGAAGAAGATCCCACCAGTCAGTGTATTTTGTCAGTTTTGAGTGACCATACACTTTAATGACCAGTCAATGCGTGACACTCTCGTCTGGTTTGACATGCTTCTGTTCAACCCATAAATATCATGTCACCCCCATAAATGGTCCGTCACTAGTGGACCATTGTGAAGCATAAATAAAAAGGTGTTGGAATTCTACACTGATTTTTCCCATCTATAATTAGCACAAGTTTGTTCCATGCATATTATACTGCTCACCAAAAAAAAAGGATATTTCATTTTTGTGAACACTGTATTTATCATTATACAGTCATGTTTATAATGATTATACTTGTCCCATCCCTCCTGAATTTTAGCTCAGTTTACTATTTACAGCGACCCAACACCATGTACGAATATGAGCGACTTAAGTTACGTGATTTAAACGTTATTTAACACTTAAAAAGATATTAAATGTGCTGTTGGAGTCTTATAGCCCAAGTCCGATTCCAAGTCACTGACAGTAAAGCCAAAGACAAGTTGCAAGTCGTTTTTGATATTTTCGAGTCAAGTTTCATGTCATCAAATTTGGCAGTCCAGGTGCACTCGAGTCCAAGTCTCTCTGGTTAATACAGTGTAGATTGAATGCTCATCACCTAAGGCTGAATGTAAAGCATACCTATGGCTGGAATTATATTTACAGTCTTCAAGTTTTCTGTGGCCTGAAGAATGTTGTGTGAAAACTCCTCCACTCTAATTAAAAAGGAAAATGATGGTATAATAATAAGCAGCATATGGTTATTGCGAAAATATATTATACAGACACCAGACATACTTACACATCCACAATCAGAACTGAATCTCCCCACTGCCTGTTCTTGATCAGCTCCTCAAGATAATGTGGGTCTGGAGTCGGAATCTCCAGCGAGTCAACAATATGCAGATAGTCCTAAAACAACATTTTTTCAATCCTTTAATACTTACTTTGATGCTTTCATCATGCACTGTCCTACGTTTCTCTCCCATACTTCTTTACAAAGTTATATACTCTATATATACATGGATACATTTTTTCCAGTGGACAGAATTGTGATGCTTCTTTAATTAACAGAATTTTAAAAATTTCTTATTTACTTTGATCTGCACCCTGTGGCGTTTCATGCGATTTTGATTATTCACAAAAAAACAGAACAATACATCATATGATGTTTTCCCGAATAAAGATAGCAGACAGAAACAGGTTGATATATTAAATGGATGTTTGCATGTGCCCTGTGAAGGATACCACTGTTTAGAATGGCTGAATTATTTATTACCAATACTTCATACTATTTGTTATGGATATTGTTTCTGCTGAGCAATAGAAATAGGTTAATTAAACATCTTGAAAAGCTCGTCTTTACTTACCTGAGTCAATTTGGACGTCAGTGCTATTTTCAGTCCTTGTACACGTACTTTCATGGGCAGCATGTAGTAATAGCTGGTTGGTCCTCTTGGTCCATGAGCAACACCACCTAAACATGAAAGCACCACATTTAGCACGGAGCTGGGGATTCCTTTCATTGTAGATGATTGGTTTATTACACCCAAACCCTGCAAGCTAGAATAGCTAGAAATGCCATGCTACTAATGTTTCAGCATCAGTATAGTTTTTTTGTTATCTTTTTATTGTAATAACTGTTTTGTATTTTTGAGAATCTTAGTGGTTGCCGGAGTCTGGTTTGCATTTGTTTGTTAATTTGGGTTTTTTATGCCATGGCTACAACACCGGTAATTATGGACAGAAAGATATAAACTTTTGTGTTTGTTAAATCTTATTGAGGGCTAAAAAATCCTTACCCTGGCCTCGTCTGTGTGGAGTCTGCTTGGTATTCTTTGGGTGCTCTGGTTTCCTCACACATTCCAAAGACGTGTGTGTTAGGTTAATTGACGTTTCCTAAGTGCCCTACGATGGATTGGCCTGGGTTGCCTGGTTCTGCACTGCACCCTGTGCTGCTGGCTAGGCATTGGCCATCCCGCGACCCTGACTTGGGTGGGGCAATGAATGAAAAGAATTAGTCTTTCTTCATACGTGGGGTCATGCACTACAAAATGGCAAAATATTATATAACAAAGAGGCCCCCTGCAAAGTCATCTGTACAGTCACAGTCATGCCTAACATCCCTTGAAATCTTGAAACCACCCCATATTAAATCACCCATAGATTTGATTCAAATTCTGTTGGGTCCCAGGACCACTGGAAATAGACCCATAAACTGCTAAATAAATCAAATTGCCTGTCCTGCAAAGAATGTAACCTGATTGCAAAACATGAATTTAAAACTCAAACAAAACATATGGGATCATCATAATCCCGGGTTCAATCCCAGGGTGGAGCGGCCAGGGTCCTCCCAATGTCTGCGTGGGTTTACTTCTGGTACTCTGGTGTCCTCTTATAGTCCAAAGACATGTGCGTTAGACTAATTGGTGGTTCTTAGTGTGTGCCCTACTATAGATTGGTGCCCCGTCTAGGGTTGTTCTTGCGCCCAGAGTTGCTGGGTGGACACCGGCTGGCCAGTGACTCCGTGTGGATTAAGTGGAAGATGATGGATGAATGGCATAATCCTGTATATGTGGGCTAATTCAGTACTTTGTGGTTTCTGATATAATCTTAGGCATTCTTAATAAATGTCTGGTTACTTTATATTTGGTGCATTAATAAATTATATCATAAGAGTATGGCATGCTTTCCGTGTCAGTGAGGGTTCCCCTCTCAGCAGGTGTAAGTGGGTTAATCTGGTGTCCAATGTTGCAAGTGGAGGCTCTATGGTGGGATGTTTCTCTCCCATAGCGGGTTTTCCCATTTGTGTCTCAGACTCAAGCTGCCACTTGTTCCTAAAACATGCCTAGAATAATTTTGATTTTGTATGTGACGGTAAGTGTTTATAGTCTGGTTATTTTGTGGTTAAAGCTTTCTTTATATGCCAGCCTCTCTGATTTTTCATTTCCTGGGACACCGATGTGTCCTGAGATGGGATGAGATGAGTTTGGGATCCCCGGGAGAATTTATGCTTTTATCAAAGGTCAGGAAATACGAAGAGTTGTGTTGACAAGAGAAAACCAGCGGGAGGTGACCACGCCCACCACTTTCTTGATTTTGTTCAAGTACAGTCCGTCAAAAGCAGGTCAGATTACACTGGATAAGTTCTTTAAACGTTGACTGGAATTTAGTAAGAACTTGTTTTTTACAGTATTATTACTTCGCATGCT
>JAUZSU010108049.1:0-19641 GCA_034780255.1 Parotocinclus maculicauda
AGTCACAAAGACAGGCGTGCATGTGTGTGTGTGTGTGTGTGTGTGTGTGTGTGTGTGTGTGTGTCCTCACAATGATAGGACAACCTGATAATTCTAACTTGTGAGGACTGTTTTGCACGTACTCTGAGTGTGTGTGTGTGTGTGTGTGTGTGTGTGTGTGTGTGTGTTTGTGTGCGCCTGTGTGTGTGCGCGCGTGTGTGTGGTCGAGACTGGTTATAGTTTGATGTTGTGTAACAGATTATAGTGCAATGAATTCTACAAAGTTTCCCACATTGCTCATGGAACAGCGTAGGCTAATTGTTTGGTTTAGCTGACTGGACAAGCAGAAAAAGGGAAACTTAAGAAATGTTGTACAGGCAACTCTCCCACCAAAACACTGATTCTAATTACACACTTAATCTGGTGGGTTTAAATAGCTGGTCTTAGATACAAGACACGCCAGTCACACACGACACAACAGAACTTTCCCACCATTCCTCAGGTAAAAAGATCTGTGACATGAAAAATGGCTGACTGCCAAAACGTTGATGAGAAACTTCATCCCATACGCATGAGGCAGTGTATAGTGCTTAAATAAAGGTACCTCTTTGAAGTTATCGAACGCTGAGAGAATGATTTCGTGTCCTCCTCGCACCAGACACACAGCAGCCAGTAGCTCCAGGACCAGTGCTTTTGTTCTGCACCACAAAACAATGGCAGGTGTGAGTATTCGGCTTCTCCGAAAATGAAGAGCACAATGAGTCAGCTTATGTTTCAAGACATACATCATGCTAAACCTTATCCGTCCATGCTAATAAACTAGCCTTCAGGGAAAGCAGGCTTGCTATATTTCTATTGATTGAATAGTCACAAAATCATCAGGTGATTGCTAACCTGGTTTCAAGTTTGGCTTTGTTTGTCTGACCCATATTTAAGATCTAGGCAAGATGCTCTTTGGAATATTGTTTGATCATCTTTGGATAACATAGATCAGCAGACTTAAGGAGTCCATGCCAGCTTGGGTTCAGCCTGTCATGTACATTTTAGATTTACTGCATATTTAGTCATTAAGATTTTTTCCAGAGTGCAACGATCTTACAATCCATGCAATTAAGGGCCTTGCTGAGGCACCATGTAATGGAAGTTTGGTAAAGGTGGGATTTGAACCATGGATGTCCATAGCCCAGTACCTTCACTGCTATTCCACAATCTAGATCTAGAAATCAAAGTAAGTAATACAATAATGAGAGCCGGATTTTATACCAGTAATCGGATTACTCATTGCATGCATACCCAATCATTGTGTTAAGTCTGCGCATGAGGGTTAACTCATAATTGCCAAGTTTGCATATTTCAAAAAACTTGGCTTTGTTTGGCCTCTTTTTCCATTTTGCGTTTCTTTACCTCACTGAATCTGAGAAAAAGATCAATCTAAAATAATCTAAATCTAACATAAATCCTGTGAAACACCTATCAGATCAGATTTTTGTAATCCAGTCAATGTGATTTAATGCACTCAAGTAACAGAATGGGAAACCTCTGAGTTTACATGAAGCAATAATCAGATTTCTACTTTTAAACCAGCCAATAAATATAATAATTTAACATTAAATAATTACATTATTTGTTTTCTCGCAAACTGTGTCTAAACTTTCACTGCCTATGATTCAGTGGTGTGTTTAATTCCTGGGTTGCCAGATCCCACAAGGAAAAACATCACAGTCAATTAAAAAAAAAGAAGCTAAAAAAAAGGCTTAAGAACAGGCGGACCTGACAACCGTAAAATTGGCTAACTGGTATAAACCTGATTATTGGTGTAAAATCCTTCTCTCTCTGTCGGATTTCATAATCTGGTTTCCAGATCGGAGCATGCTGAATACATGACCACTTGAAAAAATAATCACATAACGAATTATTAAGTGTATGAAAACACACTTAGTGTTATGCTGATTATGTGATTTGTAATTAAAAACTTGTATATTGTAAATAAGAACGAAACGACATTGAAAACGCTTTTTCATTGACAGAGACAAACTTGTACATGAAAGAATATTATTGTATATTCTTTATACATTTAGAAACACTCTACACTCAAACATTTTACATTATGCCATAGAGCTATTAATAAGAGTGGTCGTGGGTGGTGCCACTGTGGTGCCACTGTGGAACCTTCATGGCCTCATGGGGCTACAATGCTGAATTCATTTCACAACTGGTGACATGACAAATATGAAGGGAATGGAGGGGGCTGAAATTCACTGAAAGGCAGAGTGAGTGTTGGCATTGTTATGTTCTCAACGAAGTTAATACTGTGTAAATTGTAAAATCAGTCAAAACTGAAGGGCAACTCTGGTGGTCTCATTAAAAACACCCAAACCCAGTCTAAAAATAGTTTAATGGTCAAACGCAAAGTATGTACAAATTACGCCTGAGGAGTTTCGCCGTCCTTTAAAAGCCTTATTTTATTATATCAACATAAATTAGGATTACCTATAGTACTAAATAGACCAGTTCACTCACACACACATTTAGTGACATACATTTCTAACAAGCTATGGTTTAAAATGGGAAAAGGGTGGGTTGTGTGAGGAGACAGCCCACAGGCTTGTGCGTGTATACACTGAACATCAGATTCATTCCTTTCCTTTTCTTGTAATGAGGGTTTTAACTCAATCTGTTTGCCTTGACCTCGTCCTGAAACAGCATAATCTGTGTATGCATGAAAACCTGCATACGGAACAAGTTATTTTTTTCAATTAAACATGTAACCGTCCATAGGTGCTCAACATTTTAGCTGGTGTAATCAAGTTTGCATATGTTTCTAGACACACAAGTATGCAGTAAATTAGGGTGATTAAAAAGTGTTTACAGCTTCAGGGTGGCTGATATTACTGTTTGTAGCTCTGCAACATATTTTGTTGTTTTTTGTGCAATATAAACCAGTCTACTGAAGATCAGCGATCAATGCGATATACAGGGCAGCTATAAGAAGAAAATAAACTAGCCAAAAGTATCCTTCAACCTAGTATCTGCAACCTAGAGAAAGTCCTTGCCAACTACACTAATAAACACCTGGCAACACTTAAACACTCAAATTAATTCAAAGAAATTATGCCAATATATTGTAGTGTTTTTTCTTATTTTTCTTCTTTTTCACCTGTTTAACTGCTCTTTAGTGCAATATCACATGGCACCAAATCAATGCATTAGCCATGAAGACATGGTTAAGACGAGCTGCTGAAATTCAACCTGAGCATCAGAATGGGGGAGAAAGGTGGTTTAAATGACTTTGAACATATCATAGTTGTTCGTGCTAGATGGGTTGGTTTGAGTATTTTAGAAACTGCTGATCCACTGGGATTTTCACTCAGCCATCTCTATAATTTACAGTAAACAGTCTAAAAATCAAGTGTGATGATGGGTGTTATGCTAGTTTATGCTGGTCTGGAGATGGTTTCACTGGTTGGCCAGCATAAAACATTTGAGAATGTCATGAGAAATTGTCTATTAAGATGCTGAAACAACATTTGATCTCAAATCCAGTTCAAGATTTTTACTGAAGCCAAAATGGTTATATTGGTGGAATGTGTGTGCAGCATGTGGTTTTGCATTGTCTTGTTAAAAACACATGTATGTTACTGGAAAAGATTACCTCTAGATGTTGCTCTAAAAACTGTACTTTAATGGTTCGATTCTAACTCCACTAAGAAGCAGTACAAGGTTGGAAAAACCGGAGCTGACCAACTTACCGTGAGTTCTTATTGTTCAGGCTCAGAGCAATTTCATTAACTGCATGTGGATGGGACATGACCATGTTGAAACCGTACTAAGAAGAGAAAGAGATAAGTATATGTAAATGTCTTCCAAATATAAGCTAAACCCCGAATAATTTTTACAAAACTAGTATCTAGTAGTGCAGTAACGATTTGTAAAAATGGTCAAACATAATATGAAAAAAACACACTGCACACCAGTTTACACTTAGCTAAGATAGAAATAAAAATAGCATAGATTGGAGCATTTAATCCGATTTTCCAAATAAGCAGTGATGTAATTCTTACTCTCTAAATTACACTGTACTTATGGTCATATCCTGGACAGAGGAGTTTAGAAATCTGGGTGTAATAGTGTGGTTTTTGGTCTGGCAGAAGCACTTTTTAGTATGTAAGTATTTGGAAAGGAGCAGATTTTAAAGTATATTTTATTATTCATACTTTCAAACCAGTTTAGTTTACACATAATTTATTTTAATGAATTGTCATTTAATTTGCATTCATTACTTGCGTAAGTAGGAACTATGTTAAGGTCTGTGTTGCTGTCGCAGTTTTCTCTGCCCAGAAGAGATATGAAATGGGAAAGTTTGTACTGTGCTAAAAGGTTTAAAGTGTTTAAAAGTTGATGTTCCATTGCCTGTTCTGGAAATTATTGTTTCTTCTAGCGGACTCATTCCTTTTTGATTATGTGCAGCCTGCAAGGTATGTTTATTCATCTTTATATTCCGTCGTGCACAGTTAAATTTTGGTTCTACAGTGTGTGGCATTGTTAAAGTGTGCATGTAACTGAAGGATCACTGTGTTGCGTCTTTCCGGGATGGAGTGATATGTATAAAAGTTTAGGCTTCTGATGCTGTGCACACGCTAGCAATTTGAATCAGACTTTCTAAAAACATTTTTTTTAGAAATGTCATAGCCCTACATCTCAGGTACACTTGCATGGTGTGGTCATTTATCTGTTAATGAAAATAATTTTCTTATTGCTGACAAAGTAGTGGATTATTAAATAAGTAAAGGTAATCCACTACTTTGTCAGCATCAAATATTCCACATTATATTACATATATGAAATCTTTAAATGTATCATGTTATGCAAAAAGTATGATAATTATGGATTTTTATACACTGTGTCCTTGTATGTATAATGTGTCACTCAATCCCTCACAATATAAAATAGATCAGATACCATTCTAACATCTAACATCACCCAATTTTAGCACCAGTGTCCTTACTTAGGATGGGTTAGGGATTAACGAATAAGTTGCTTCATATCGCTGTATAGCCACTAGTTGGAGATGTGGGATGTGCAGTACCTGGTAGTTCATGATTGCTCTGAGACACATGATGCACACATGTACGTCGTCCTTCTGACTCACTAACCGCGAGTTCTTGATGGTCTTGCTGTTTGCTGCAGAAGCATAGCTTCAATAGACAATACAAACTCTAACATAAAGCAGCTTATCAAAAGCAACTCTATATGACCCTGAACTGATCCTTATAACAGTGCAGACAGTCTGCATTACAGCAGGTGCTGTGTCGATTATTTGCATGTACTCTGCAGACAGGAGATGCGGTTTTGCCAAACAGGGTTCGCATATCGGAAATCACAAACCGTAACAGCAACCGTGTTGCTGAGAGACGAGCTGGCTAATGTGGTTTCTGTTGCGTGCCTCACACCTAGTCTTTTACGACTCTGAAGGAAGCGTGTCACATGTTTCCTGTATGCTGAGCACATGGCTTCTACATCACTGTCTTAATAATCCCATTTAGTTCAAAATGACTGAAGTCACAGTAATACAGATAAAACAGAGTTCGTTAGGAACACCTACTTTGTAAAACACTCTTATTGACCATTTTATTTGGTGTGCAAATAGATGCACTTGATATATTGATCATAGCCAATCCTCTGCCATCTGGCAATAAAAAAGGACCAACAAGGGACAACCCCTGACCAAATGAACTAGATAGTAAAACATACTATGAGAGTGTAATGAAATGTGTTGGGGTGATACAAGAGTGCATATATTTTTACAACTTTCTACAGATTATCTTTAAAGCTGCACTTTGTCCATCTATTGTTTAGCAATGCTGATGAATGCAGTTAAATGTTGATGAATGCTTTCATGTTTTTTGCAGCTTAAAATCATCCTCCTCTCTACTCCTTTCTCTCTCTCTCTCCATGGTTTTATGAAGGGAACTATATAGAGTCAATGTAATATTTATTATCATAGGAGAGCAATAAATAATACATAAATATCATGTTAATAAATAGTATGGATAATAACTTTACCAGTGTAATGCATAATATTATAGTTGATCGTATTTGAGACTAAAATTCATTCAAATTTGGGACTATTTATACACGTGACGTGTAACGGCTCCTAATAAAGTTGCAGTTAAAGCACTGTAGAACAAAACTGCTAAAAACAACGAGCCGTTGAGTGTAAAATGCACAAAACTTTAATGCATTTCCCCCTTTGGTACACCTTGTACAGAGCTATGCTTTGACACAGTTTCTGACCACAGGACTACTTTGGGATGGATATTTTTGGTTGTTGCACTATTCAAACCACACAGTGACACTTGTGAGTTTTTAATGCTCTATAAACACGATTGAACTTTGCACACTATTATAATGAGGCCACTAAAATAAAAATGACTTTGGCTGGTCCTTTTCACTGATGGATGACAAAACATAGGCTAAAGTCAATAGTTAGACCTTCAGTGTGCACCTGTACAATGTTTGAGCAATGTATGTGTACTGTTTGTATCAACCTAGGCTTTACCAGGTGAGACACAAAAGCAGTTACATGGGAAGCTAGCAGGAGTGGTTTTAAAGTAAGCAGGCAGCTAAGCAGCAAGGCCAAAACGACACAACTTACAATACCTACCGAGGCACAGAGTGACGGACGGAGCGCACCAGTGTACTGAAGCCGTTCTGGTGCAGATCCTCGATGGACCTGCTCCAGGGCTTGGCCATGTCCAGTGAGCCGTCCTCCCCATTCTCCAGACTCTCAAAATCCAACCTGAGCCGCGGACACAGACGTACACAAGCACAAATACAGGGAGCATAGGGGTAAGGTTGAGAAGCAGTGGCTACAAGCTCAGTAAGGGGGTTTCAAGGTTATTTTGCATAGCAGCTGAGGACAAATCAAGGGAACTCCAGCTCAGCAGGGCTCAGCAAAGCCTTGAGAGTTACTGGAAAGCAAAAATCATGTCTCACGCTGAAAGCAGATTCACTATCATTTTACTGTTTACACTAATTAGCTCAGTGTCTGACGGTGATATGGCCAAAATAGAATATTACAATACTGGCATTGTATGTATCGTGGTTCTGGTTGTGGCTAATGTTTGTGTTCATCCAAATCATATACACTCATTGACAAAAACTTCCTCACCAAGAATAGCTTGTCAGAATTGAATGAGTGAGTGAAGGGAAAAGTTTATTAGGGACCCTGTTAGGTCACCACTCGCCTGGATCCAACAAGAGATATGCTTGGGCCTGAAGGCATACTGGTTCTGTATAGTGTCCTGCAGCACATTTGCCCGCATATGTTTCAGCTGGGCCTGTAGATCCTGCACATTCATAGGTTTCCGTCACAGCTGGTCCCACAAATGTGTGATTGCAAATAAATCTGGCAACCAGGCAGGCCAAAAAAGTGTTGCAATCTGGAAGAGAAATTTCTAGGAAAATCTTGCTGTGCTTGAGTGAGCATTTTCCTAATTAAAAATGCCCTGTCATTAGAGGCAACATGTGGGTGAAGGATGGCCTGCACATATTGCTGAGCCGTTAGTGTCCCTTGTATCACTACTAGGGGTGGCTGACTCTTACATGTGATGGATCATCCCACCAGCAGTTGGAGCAGTGTGTTACTCCACAGCAAAGGCAGGATTGAAGCACTTACCACAAAGCCTCCATTGCGAAACGGCTAGGAAAATTTCTTCCTGTGTCATAGAGGCATGTCTAGCAGTCACACTATCCTAAAGAAGCCTCTGAGAGCCTTTGTAAAGGGCAGCTGGGGAAGCATTTTTACGCCTTCTAATCTGACCACACCTATAATCATATATATAGCATTTCAAAAATTCTATCTGGATACATTATTTATTTATTAATATATTTTTGTCAATGAAAATATTTGGCCACGACTGCATTACATCACAGCAATCAATTTGGGAGGCTGAGATCCATGATTCCATCCAGAAACAAAGTCATTTCATCTTTGTCATTGGGTGGATGAACATGCCTGGTAGAGTGGCCACACTGCAAATTTATGTAAACGTGCCCAAATGAGCAAGATTAGGTGGTGGTATCTTGATTGACAGGAAAGCCATGAATCTCTAGACCAATGATGCTCTATTGGACTCTCAGACACAGTGAGACTATTACAATGTAAATTTTCAAATCGATTTTGGCATTGGAATAAACAATTTGTAACCAAACAATTACTGTGTTAAGTTATGAAATACTATAACATACAGTATTGTCATAACGCCCACCACCACAATGCATCCAAGATTTCCATGTTTGTGTTGTTTGTGTGTTATCTACCCAAGGAACATAACTTACATGACTGCACATTGGGCGAAGGACAGATACTCCACCAGAATATCCAGACCTTTGTTTTCATCATTCAGGAACTCGCGCACCCACCTACAACGGCACACAAACACACCTGTCATTATGGCTAATCAGGGTAGTTTTAGTACTTAATTACAGCCTCGTACTATATGTCTGCATTATCTATGTGAAATTGCAGGTATTGGGGAATATTTTGGCATGCTTGGCTACCAACAAATATAAAGAAGCACAAATCGAATTATAGTCCAATACCAAATCCAAATCCAATTGTTTCTCAGAGTAATTACTGTAGGCTAGTTTCATCAGTTCAATATTGTTATTTAAGAGCGGAAATAATAATGTGTGAGTGTGTGTGTGTGTGTGTGTGTGTGTGTGTGCCTTACTGGTTGTGTGCTGGCTTGCTCGTTAGCTCAAGCTTAGTCTCTTGTGCAAGTTACTTGTGTTTGTATGAATGACTTTCCACTACTAATTAGTAAAAAGCTTTAAATGGCATTCATCAGTATATGTGCATGTCCTATTGTCAGTAGTTCACCTTTGTTTTTCCCTACTCTGAATATTCCTTCTGATCTATAAGTATTTAAACTATTTAAAACTAATTTAAATTGACTTTTCAAAAGAAGTTCTATAGTTCTATAGTTATATAATCTATAGTTATATATACCGGTAGTTCTAAGTTATCAAACTATCACTGCAAGTCTAACAAGTTTATATAACGTACACACTATAATATAGTGTATATGATTCCAGTTTTGTGCTTATTCTTAGTAATTTTGTCGGATATATATAAAATATATTCCACCATAAATGTGAAAAAGTGTTTCTTTGTGTACCTCTTGTCTTCGGCACCTGTCATATCATATCGTTCTTTCAGATTCAGATTTCAGATTTTAGCCACTTTCTATTACCGTGTGTAATTTTGTGGTGTTTTACCTTTTCACAATTTATTAATGTTATTCTGATCCAGTGACTTTGCCGACCAGTCAAAGTATTCATAATTTGGCTAAATTTGGTCATACCAAATGCCATAAAACCCCCTTTGGCCACTCTATGACATCCATCTTTCACTTTTTTTCCAATAGATGTCTTTGGGTATTCTACACAAAACAATCCAGCTTCATACTTATTTTACCCTGACAAGCAATCATATTGACAGTGAACGATAAGGCACATTTATTGGTGGACGTGACACTTTTTTTTTGCCTGGTAAGCTCATATTTCTGGAAAAACTAGGGCAATGGGTCCATCTGTCATTTTCTTTAAATGTACTTGTAATGTATCTGTTAAGCAGAACTACAGGATGAGTGTTGCCAAGAAAAGTAATTTTGCCCTTCAGCCAGACCTTGAAAGACAGCAGATTTATGTTGCCTAGTACAGTTTACTATTGCTACCCAGAAATGCCATTTACTCAGATAATCTCACAATTAGAAAGCAGAATGTTAAAGTGTTCATTATAACAATATTTTCCCTGTATGAAATCTCACTATGTGAATAAGTTATCGTGTTATAATTGAGGTTGAGAAGTGAATCAAGCAGGAATTGATAGCTTTGTATTATAATGAATGAAATCAGGAATTGTTAAGTTGTGAACCGAGACATTTTAATATCCTGTAATTAAATATTATGTGGTCCTGTACAACAAGCTAGGTTATTGGCACCATACTGTGTATTGCTGTATAAATTATTATTATGACCTAACTATTAACACGTGCTAGTAGCATTAACTGGTGACTGTTTTTGGGCAACATAACTAACTGGGTCTTTGATTTTAAAACGTGGCTCTTCAAACAGCTCAATTATCATATAGTAATCAGTTGACTTTACGTGGTGATTCTAATTAAGTTTGAGAGAAGAAGGGAAACAAAGTTATGTGCTTCCAAAAGTTACATTGACTTCTTTTTACTAAGACTATAATATAATAATAATTCCTAATTTTAGTCTATATATTTTGTACTGTTATATTTTACAAAACATATGACATATCCAACATTATTCATATATTATATGTATAATTAATAATAATGAATGTAAAATGAATTACAAAGTAACTGAATGTCTTCAGTTTTCTTCTGTTTATTCTTGCATGATTGAAAAAAAAAAAAATCTGGTCCTGGCCACTCCATGTGTCGGTACTGACTGGACTGGACTCTCGTGGTCTTGACTACAACACTAATAGCTAATGAATAACCGTGTTTCTGCATGACAAATAAACGAAGGGTGGTAACATGTAACGTGCTCTATGTTTTAAAATGTTTAAGCTGAAGATCTTAGATCTTTTTTTGTAAAAAAAATGCATAGAATAAAAAAAAAAGAAAAAGGAAGCATTGTGTACAGTTGTATACTGTTGTGTTTTACACAAAGTTCATCTGTTTGAGACTTGACTTAGACTCTAGCCTGAGGACTCGTGACTTGACTTGGACTTATGAACATCTTTGTATTTAAGTAATTTAACCTACTTAGATGCGACATATACAATCATGCAAACTGCTGGTTTGGAAACTGATCCGCAAATGACTGTCCTAAATCATGTCAAAATAATCACTTCAAAACCACATTATATAGAAATTCCAAACCAGGCAGAAACCAGGACTCGGTAGTTGGAGCAAAATGAAAACAAGGCCACGACTGATTCTGATTCGGTAGTTGTCAGAATGTCATAAGATATAGCTAAACAGTTAGAAACCAACATCAGAGAAAAGCTGCTGGAAGCCATTTGTTAGCATCGGTGCATATCAGTGCTGATTTTAATCCAAACATTTTTGTCATGTACCTCGCAAGTTGCAGTCCCGTGGGATACGAGTTGGAATTGTAGAGCAAAACTGGAATAAAAGGTGACACAGCAAAAACGCAGAAAGCCATACAGGAAATTGCTAAGTAAATAAAATGAGTTCGCTGGGTCTGGCGAGAGTGATTACTTACTAACAATTGTTGAAAACTAGAGCTTAAAAAAACTGCATTTTAAACTAAAGGCGATCCTCATGGCTGACTTGGCAAGCATGGAATGGAAAGTGAAAAAAAATGGAGCAGCTTCATATTTCCTCCATTTAGCTGCACTTTTCTGAGGTGGATGGAGAGTTTTGGGGGAAGGGGGACTCAACACTGATGGAATTCCCACTGCACTTAACTAAAGAATGTTGAGGGCATTTGTCTGCGAGAGCGATGAGGAAAGGAGGTTGATTTTTGACACTGAATTTTGTTTACCTCCTGATGTTGTCACACATGTTCAGAATCATACTGAATTGAGTACTGAGGATCTAACTGATATTGCTGGATTTCGGGTTGCCATTAATGCATTGGGGAAAAATACCTACTGCTCCATAGAAAGCTCAAGAATACAGACAAACCGACAGAAAAAGAGCTCAGCTATACAAGGAGCATAGAAAGATTAATAGCCTTTGGGGATCCAAAAGTTGGAGCGCTCAGTTGATCATCAGTTTCCTGTCTGCCACTTCCCCCTCTTTCCCCCTCTTCTCTTTTCCTGCCAGATGCTATTTCAGATTGGTTTAACAAAGTAGGGAACGATGCATCAGAATGGGGCCTGATTTCGGACCTGTGCAGTAGCCTTTGTTCCATTTCATGCTGCCACATGAAACGTCTGAATATAGACAGGCTGATTTTTCCTTTATGGGAAATGCATTAAAACTCATTAAAACTTTTTACCAATGAGGCAAAGGCATGCAGATGATTTATGGGTTTCTCAACACAATGGCACTAGTCAGGTTTTGTATTTTAATACCATTTTGTATTGTACTGTGGCACATGGGAAATTGCGTATACTGTTTCGTAGGGCAGCAATCCACAAATTAATTTGTCTAAGGTCAGAAAATCAAGTTTATTTTTTATTTCAGCATTTGTTTGCTTGTTTGTGAATGAAATAGTTGGTGGTGTATTATATTTCATGGTGTGTGGTATCGCTTTTGTCTTTCTTTGATCGAGTCATGTGTGTGTGTGTGTGTGTGTGTGTGTGTGTGTGTGTCTGTCTGTCTTTTCACACACTCCATTGTTGGACGCTCTAGCTTCCTGAGTATCCAGCATACACAACAGAACTTCCTGCTGGTTAAAATGGATGGAGGGTGGGTGGGTACAATGAAAACCATCTGGGTACTACTACACACACACACACACACACACACACACATGCACAAACATACACATGGCTGAGCAGCACGGGGAAACTAGCACAGCTAGCATCTGAGAACCCGGCAAATACTCTGGTCTCCAGACGTTAGTTTTTGTACAGGAATGACAAAGAAATAGTGCTTTGTTGAATGTGGGAAAGGTCAACTCTAGTGAGCGCAGTTATCCATTATTAGCAGTGCTTAGGATAGTTAATGCACTTTATTACAACCCAGCTTCAGACAGACATAGCATCTGCATTTACTGACCTCTAGAAGGCATCACTGGATATGTTTACTGCCAAAGATTTATGTAAAGCTGAATCAAATCACAGCAGTTTATGAATGAACTGTTTACTTCTACAATCTGTTGAAAATGTGTGTGCCTGTGAGGGGCCACATTCGGACTGTGTTACCATAAACAGGAGGAGCATGTGAGTTAGTCTAACCATTAGCTAAAACTAGTTTAACATGTTAGTCTGTCTTCGGAAAACATCCAAAGATTTATTTAATTAAAGGTGTTCTTTTAAACTGACATTCTGTTTTGGTAATTTGATGTTCTTTATCACAAATCGTAATACAGGTAGGCGCCATGTACCGACCAACCGACGGAAATTATACAAATTTATAATAGGAGATAAAAATCTCCTGGACTCAACTTTGACTTAACACTGTAGGTCCTTTTCTGTGCAAGTTACTCATGCTTGTATATATGACTTTTAGCCGCCTAATTGTAGCAAACTGTAAATGGCGGTCATGAGTGTATGTGCCAGTCCTATTGTATGTAGTACTCATTTGTTTGCCCTATTCTCTCTATCTATATACATTGGTTTACATTCACTTGCTAATTATCTGATTCAATTCTCTGTAAATTACAATATTCTTTATAATTCTAGCGTATATCCATAACTTAATGATGTGGTGGCATTAGGGGCGCTGTGTAGATGGTAGCGTTCCACTTTTGTTTTTAGTGGTATCTCTGATCAATTTAGTTATCATTGCAATGCGGTTTCTTGTGAGAATATCTGTGCAAAGATGACCAGTTTACAGCAAAGGGCTAAATGTGTAGATTTAATTTTTACGATTTTACGATTCTAATTTTACAGTTATAGGTGTCCATGTAAACATAGCTAGCTTGAGATTTGAAAACATTTGGAGAGTAGGCCTGCAAATGACGATAAATAGATAAATAGTCACCCGATATGATTGGTCCTCAACGATATCTCCAGCTCCCTCAGAACTTTAGTAGATTCCTGAACCCGCCTGCGGAATTTCTGCAGAGGAACAAAGATGTTTATCAGTCTTTTTTTTCTGAAAAAAGGCTCTGCCTGTTTCTAAACATCACAGATTTGGTCCTTTTCTTAACACCAGGCAACTTTACATCCACAAAATGTTAGAAACAGGTTACACTAAGAGCCAATGTTAGCAGTTATCACCTCATAATTGTTCACAATGAGTCAGTGAAAATAACCTCAGGTCAGGAAAAGCAAACAGGAAACAATACAGTCTGGAAACAAACAGTCTGTTGGTTTCCCAGGTTAATGTGGTTCGATTGTTGTACTGAAGTTGCTATGTTCACACAAAACACTAGTGTCTGACTTTACCTTGCGTGTGACTCCTGGATCTAAAAATCCCCTCAGTTTTTGAATGTATGTGTGTGGAGGGTTTTTCACTTGGAAGCGTTCCTGAAAAAATGAGACATTAGAAAATATTAAGTATCCATATCAACATATCAATCGACTAGACCCAAATCTTTTCCACTGATTTTTCAATCTTTGTGAGCTTTTGCATATCAAAAAAGTGGTTTCTTGGCTGCTACCCTTCCAAAAAGACCTTTTCTGATCAAGTTTATTTGGACTGTAAAAGGGTCAACGTGGCATGAAGCTGTCAGAAGATGCTATTGCTCAAGTGTAAGGTATAATTCACACAAAATACTTCCGACTATAGTCTCTAGAAGCTGTTTTTCTCATTTTTATTTTCAGTTTGTTAATACTGCATACACATTTCCCGAATTTTCTGGTTGTATTCCAAGAACAAGACTGTGAAATAATTATAGATGGTTACCAATGATAACAATGGAATATCTAATCAAATGGTGGCCTAAGACTTTAGTACTGTAATTGTAGTCTGACTCACTCCCAACCACTTGCATTCTTTGAGATGTGATCTGTTTGGAATCCTCTTGCTTCATTTAACTCTAAACACTTCTTTGAAAATTGCTTGGCTTAATACACAGAGAGTGCTACATGAACGACACCTTAGACTATGTGTTTTGGTTTCTTCAGTAGGGATCAGTCTCTGTTTTCTATAATCCTGATGGATAGGTCCTGGTACTGGTATAGTATTGTAATGGTAAAATGTTCATTGTTAAATATTCAGAAGTATACTTCACGATATATAACTATTTCTCAGACTCTTTATTACAATCCTCTTTATTAGAATCTGTAGGTTACAGTGACAAGTGGCATTTAGTTTGAAACTGAAGTTTGATTATGACTGGTCTTTTGGAAGGGTAGCAGCCAAGAAACCTCTTTTTTGGAAGGAAATAAGGTAAAAGGCTTTTGTAAGGAAACAGGCTAAAAGGCTAAAAAAAAAAAAGCTGGAAGATTGGAATAAGGATCAGTGGAAAGGAGTATTATGGAGTGACAATTCCACGTTTTTAAATTTTGGGTCTAATTAATGACAATAGTTTCTATATGATCATTATACCAATGGCAAAACAATGCATCTAATGGTGGCCTAATAGTGGCTTTTGCACAGTACTGTAGGTCAAAACTAATATTACACCTGGTCGCAGATGAGATCCCACTTCTTCTCATTGTCGTACTGTCGGAGGAGACGTGCTTTATCCGGGGGCAGGTTCATCGAGTTCTGAAAGACAGCGAAAAGAAGTGCGTCAGTACACTCTCTCACCCCCGTAACCATGGAGATGACCTCACAGAAGTGCTTTAAAACAGCTCACTGGTCGTACTCAACCTCAAGGCCTCTGACCTCAAGTGGTGCGATTCCACCTCAGGCGGCTTTGATTAAGTGAATCTGCTCTAACAGGCTTGTGTTCATGTAGCAACCACATCTATTGCTCAAACTAATCACTCCAATGAGTGTTTGTTGAAGAAGGCAGAAGTACTGTATGTTTGACTTAACCTAACAGAAAGATTAACATTCTGATGATGTGCAGTCTGCTAAATGTTAAGGGACTTCAAGGTCTCCATATTGTCCATAATCGGATTTTATGATCAGAAATGCACCCAATTCCAGGATCAATTCCAGAATAGGCTTGGACATAAGTAAGCATGACACGTGAGATGGTTTCAGTAAAATAATAAGACAATTGTATGACTAGGATCGTCAAAAAAAACATCAGACTGCGTTTTTTCCGCTTTCAGACATTTTACAGTTCACTTTCGAAGTATAACTGCTTTTCCTATCTCAAGTGATTTGCTCCAAGTGCCAAGGAAAATCGCCAAGCACATATTGCTCCATGCATATTTTCACTTTACAGCAGGAGTGAGGATCCTTAACCACAAATGGCCGGTGCTGCTACAGGTTTTCATTCCATCCCAGCAGGATTGGTCTGAGCCTTTAGTTAAGCAACTGGTTAGCCATATCCGTTGTTGCTCCGGCTCAGCTGGAATGAAACCTGTGGTTTTACCGGTGCTTGTGGATAGGTTTCCTTGTGTCAGCTTTACAAAGAAATGTTAATAAAATGAAATAGCTTAATGTATTGAGGTTCCATAATTCTGAAAATCTGCAGTCAAATGCAATTACATTGACATTTATTAAGTCATGAAAATGGGCCAAACATAAAACTACAAAATGTTAAGCTTTTAATTATTTTGATTATTAATAACAACAAATCAGTGTTTGAAATGTGTTTTTTTTTTTTCATTAAAAGGTTTTACAACAGTTGGTAATCTGCCACACCTGTTGCCAAGCACATTTTCCTGACACATATTTATTTTCTGTTTTTGAAATAAAATCTTAATTCACTGTAAAGCTGCTTGCACTGCATTGATTCACTCAGCCTTCTTACCCCACTCTTTGTTTCTCTCTTGCAAACACTACCTATTTCTTCTATTAATGATGCATGTGGGACTTTACATGCACTTGAGTAATCAGATAATAAGAACGCTCTGGGTTTACTTGAATCCAGGGTTGCCAGATCCCGCTATAGACATAAGCAATCTGGTCTATGTGAAAAAATAATATATTCAGTAACTTTATTGAATGCAAGCATTATATGACAGCACTTTATTGACAGTACATTTTTTCCCAATCCAGTGACTACATGCCATTGAGAAAGTACATAAACTTTATGTAAGTGCAAAGGTGCAGCACAAAATGTGTGTACACTGCTCACAAACATTAAGGGATATTTTATTATGGTATATTTTATTTTGATTCATTTTAATTTTTGTAAGCAGTATTGTTGTGATGGTGTTTGGTGTTTTGAAAACATCTTAAATTAACACCCAGATTACAAAGGCTATAGCTAATCCTGTTGTCCAAGCCTGGTACCACCTATTATTCTCACACTAATTAAAACATAAGCATACAACTTGTGTGAACTGGCTAGCAAATGCAATTCAAAGTCCCTCAATAAATAGCATCAGCAGCAGCCCACTGAATAAGCAGAGTTCAACTGTATAATTTCCCTGAATATCATTTATATATAAATGTATCCACATAATCGACATACTATTTAATACAGCAAAATGCTTCCTTTCCACAAAATCCAAGTCTTTATCTTATTGCTGAAATGGCCTTGTTCCAGTTTAGAATATCACAATATTCCAGTTCTATGACCACTTGAATTATGACAGAGCTGCTAAAGTCTGATCATATCAAATTATTGTAGTCTTTATGTAATTATAAAAAATGTTTAAAAAAAACAGCGAACATCTTTATTAATGTGCTTATCCTTGCACCCGTGTCTGACAGAGAACCACTCTCAAGGCTGAATAAACAATTGGTGGTTATTTTAAGTCATTCACACCCCCATCATCAAAAGGTCCATGTTCTGACATCATCAGCTCCCCACTGCCATTCAAACCCATCCATGTGAGACACATTAACCTGTTCAAACAGTCCCAAAGGTCACCACCAAGGCCACTTATTGACATGGACCAGTTAAAAGAGTGCAACCACATGTGCATGTGTCCATTGTTCCACTGCCTTTGTGGTTTATGGTAATAAAATACTGTGTGAAGATTTTTGTCTGTTTCCACTAATCATGTCTTTCCACAAGCTCATATGAATCACGTTCATGGACTGATTTTTGGGAAACGATTCATGTGCTGTGGCAACCGTATTAATCAGAGTGACTTTTGAATGACGGTTGGTCAACAAGCTTCTCAATCTCTTGATTACTACACCCCAGAGCTGAGTGGCAAGCCAAAAACAACCATGTTCTGGTCTTTTGGCTTTGCTGGAAACCACTCTCAGCCACCAGACATATCTTGCTTAATGGCCAGACTCTTTAATGACTGCTAAAAAGAAATTTATCCTGCCAATAAAACAGGCGCTTGAGAACATAGTTTGGCTTTTGCTCACATCTAGTTGAATTGCAGAACTCCAACACTGCCCCCCCCCCTTTCAAACATTTTTCCCATCAAAAGATAGGACATGGCATGAATTCCAAACGTCCGGCATTACAACTAGAAAATGTCCTGTTTATTATAGTAACATATGAGTTTGCTCGCTGTTTTTGTCTACACACTCCCTTCGACTCTAGATAAGGACACGTATGATTTTATAAGTCATTTCTCTTTCATTTGTCCACCTTTAAAGGGTTCACATTTTGAAGACTTGTATCTAATTGTATGTGTGAGAACATTCCTTTTCCTCCAAACAGAATGTCAGTAATGGGGCAGGAACTCCCACTCGCTCAGCGCATTTCACCCGTTTATAAAGGGTACAAACAACGGCCTACTCGATGGTGAGCTCACAACTCCCAAACACTTTCGCACAACAAACATCTGAGTAATATAAAGATGAACTGTTCCAGTCACCCTCAAGACCAGATACCCCACAAAAAGTCGTTATTGACATGGGGGCACACTGCACTAGCCTTTCAGTATTGCCCTTTAAAGACTTACTTAAAAACCAATAGAATTGGAGAGTTAAGGGCCCAACAGGAACAGTTTGGCATTGTTATGACTGGAATCCTGGAATTTCGGATCAATAGTCTAGTTGACTAAAGAAAAAACTTTTTTAGAGAGACCTTTGAACTTTTTTTACTTTAATTACATTTATTAGCATATACATTTATACTTTTACTTGAGTAAAATATATAGGCCATACATAACCTAATCGTATCTCATTTTGTATCCAGACTAGAGGCGGCCAAACAGGATAACTAGGGTCTTCTTTCAATTGTACAGTTTTCCACAATAAGCTTATCATTTCAATCTAATATTGCAATCATTTACACATACAATCCATTCCAACACATAAAGTTTAACTTGATTACAACAGCTCCATCTTGGTGAGTTTTTGTCAATGAGTGTAATAAACAAGAATAATACAATATGTATAAATTACTATTACCCCTTCAAATTACTATTTACTGTTGCCACCACACCCATTCCTAACATGTTGCATGAATGCAATCTCAATCGAAAAAAATAGTAATCAAGCCAAGGAGCTCAATGACAAACAATATTTGTTTTGCCCAAGCTGCCCCAGTCAATTTTTAAGTATTGTTATTGTGGAATGGAAATTCTGGGAGTAACAACAGATCATAAATTTGAGTGCTTTATTTTAGTTCTTCATCAACTGTGTCACAGTTGTTTCTCCTAAAATTCAACAGGAATAATAGAATGACACAAAACGAAGACTAAAATAAATACTTGGAAATATGAGACTATAGGAGCTGAAACGCAAGTAAAGGATTTTCTTAATAAGTCTGCTGGGGGCAAGCTGTCTGGGTTTTGAACCTGGGATGTCAGAAACTGATGTTTCCAGCAACTTACCTCTGAACCGTGAGTGCCTTAGTACCACACCGAGCTTAAAAATACCATATATACAGTTGTTGTAATTATGAGATGAGTAATAACTGAAACAGAAAAACAATGAATATATACAGTACATACAGTCAAATCCGGTTCATTGGACCACCAGTTAATAGGACCAGCCGCTTATTCGGACCAAATCCTAAAGTACCGAAACAAATCCTATTATATACGTGTAATGTTAT
>JAUZSU010108158.1:0-19638 GCA_034780255.1 Parotocinclus maculicauda
TACATAGCACTCCGTCCCGTCTTGTAACATAGGGCATGTTCGTGTAATCGGACCAGCCGGTTATTAAGACCAAAACGATTGCATCCCGATGTGGTCCGATTAACCAGATTCAACTGTATTACATTGCCTAATTTTTGAGAGCAGTATATATGCCATTTTCTAAACCTCTGTTCTCTTTCTACAGGTAACAAATTCTCCTCTTGTCATGCATGTGCAATGATAGCAGGCATTTGGTGCTATGCCTCAGTGTTTGCTGTGGGTCCGTTAGCACACTGGGGCCGCTATGGTCCTGAGCCCTATGGGACAGCATGTTGCATAGACTGGTAAGAATGAACAAAGTGGCAGAGTTTGCTCACTGGTGCACTATCTAGTATATTTCATCTGTCACTGTTCCCACCAAAAAAACACAAACAGCATAAATATTTGCAGGAAAATGGTTTGTATAGCGAGTGTTCACATAGAGGGAATGCATCTTTCTTATGAACATTTCTACCTCATTCTTGCACCTGCAAAACTTCTCCTACTTCAGTTACAATGTATTTTTTTGTTTTTCTGTTGAGTGGGCGGGGCATCATCTCACTAACGTGAGCAAGTCTTCATTTTTCTTGAGTGCATGTTCTCTCCTGTCCCACAGCATGTACAGTGTCTTCTAACACTAAATGCTACAATAAAAAATTACTCAGTAACAGACAGTTAATTAAAGAATAAAGCAAAATAGGTAAATGACTGACTGAAAAAAGGGACATGAGGGGTGTGACTACAGGTAAAAAGTTATTTGAAAGACCATCTTATCCAGAGTAGAGATGAACCAAAATGCTGTCCTGCAAAGGTTTCGGACAGAAATGGTCAGATCAAAAACTACAATTTGTAGGCACTTCAGTAGACAAACAAAGGTGAACAAACGCAGGAAAACATGTTTAAGAATCATCAGATTTCTAGCCATTTTTTACAAGAAAATATGGCATTTTTGTACTTCTAAGGCAATAGGTTACACAGGAGGGAGGATATGTCAAGTGAGGTCAGATTTATTTTTAAAGCATTTTTATAATGTCTCAAAACAGCTTTATAATTTTAGATTATCGTGTAATATATAGGGCCATTCCCAAACTGAGCAAGTGTAAGGTGACAGTGGAAAGGAAAAACTAACTAAACGTTATAACGTTATGTCCTTCTTGAGTGGTCTAAATGATATACTTAAGAATAAAACTAATTTATCCACTCAAATAAATCCAAAACTAAGACAATATTAACAGATAAATAAAATATGCAATATAATAGCTTAAAAATATGCAAATCTGCATACAGTAAAAAGAGTCACTGCGGGATCACGCGTCCTTGGTGGGAAAATCCTCGGCGGTGTGTATTCTCCATCTCCATCTACTGGAGGATGGAGGGCATTACTGCCCTCTGACTGGCCCGGGCATGGTGGGCAGGAGCTGATGTGGAGGAAAATCTTTCTGTGTGGGGCTGAAACTGGTACAGTAAGATATGAGGATAAGAGATATTTAACTAATTGACTTAGTCAATTAAAAGGTAATTTAACCTTCAGTCCCAAAGTAATTTTAATGGCCAAACATTATTTTTGTGCGATAATCTTGAGAGAAATAAACAGAACTGAAAGTTTCCCAGACCACATCAAACAGCAGTAACTCCCTCCCCCTTCTGCCTGACTAATTAAATATTTAAATATTGATCTTCCCAAGGTTTCTTTATTATAATGTTAAGGAAATTGCCTTGCCACTGTCACCCTAGTCTTGCTCAAATAGGGCTTTGGACCTAGATATCTGTAGATGCTTTGAGACAATTTTCCATTGTAAAATAAATAATATAGAAATAAATATGATTCTGTAAGTGTTAATGTAAGACGTTAAGAAGTTCTTTAGGATGTTGATTGTCTTTAGTAGGTTCATTACATGGTAATTACATGGTCATTACATACCATAGTGTATGTGTGATCAAATGGTATGAATGACTGCTCTCTCTCTTTGATGTCTTTTCAGGAGTGCACCTAACCATGACGCCCTAGCCATGTCCTACATCATCTGTCTTTTTGTCTTTTGCTACATTCTTCCTTGTGCGATCATATTCCTCTCTTACTCCTTCATCCTTCTAACTGTACGTGGGTCACGGCAAGCTGTGCAGCAACATGTGTCACCACAAACGAAGACAGTAAATGCACATTCTCTTATTGTTAAGGTGAGTGGGGCTATAAGAAAATAGTCAGCTAAAGCGTGAACAAAGATGCCACAGTCTATGGGGTAGCATTGGCTGCCCCAGACATCTCAGAACATCATTTATGTTTTACCATTGCACCGATTTACGTGTTTATGACCCTTAAAGTGTGCTTGAGCACCACTTAGACATTCTATTATACACTTCTGTAATTGCCAATGATTTCAATGTGAATATGTAAGGAATACAAATATTGCCCTTTGTCGTCTGAGGATTTCTGTCACTGTTACTAATATTATGGAATGCGTAGACACACTGGTTTTAAAATTAGGAGTTAGTACACAATTTTTATTTCAGTTGTATTTGGCACTCAATCTACTATTAGGTGATGGATGCTGTGTTGATATTCTCCAAGAATAAGTGATTGAATTCCAATTTTTTTTTACACATATGTGATACACGTTTGTTCCTTCCATGGCAGTGTTAATGGCAAACAATAGACTGAGCTCGAAATTTCAATTCTGATCTAGGCCACTTTTAGATGTGGTGCTAAAATTTATATTTATATCTCACTGGAAATAAAGTCTTATCCTTTAGAAGTAGAAGTAATGATAACTCCAAGAAGAATACATAATATTGACCCTTTTTCACTTTCTTGTTCTGATTATTATTATTCCTTATTATATCTTAATCATCTGTATCAAGATTTGGAGTCGCAATAGCTACATTTTAAAGTGAACAAAAGTTTTCGATTATGCACCATTTTATTGGTTTACTTCTAAGGGGGTGTGTCAGAAGGCTCTTCTGTGCATGCGGGTCAATCCAGGAAATTGGATTTGAACAGTAAATCAGCTTTGGGCCACTTTTATCTACAGCGTGAACGCAGACAAAGGTCTTTTAGCACTTCTATGAGATTTTCGATTTTCTAGATCCATTGTAGCCAGCTAAGGGGTACATGTGGCTTTGTCTGCTCAGAGGCTGAGTTTGGAAAAATAAAACTTTCACATGTTAAATAAATCAAAGGATCAAATTCTGCATAGACTGTAAAATTACTTAAAAAATACTTTCACGCAAAAAGATTTGGCACTTATTACACATAATGAATCATTATTATTCTTTGTGAGTATGTGTGTGTACTCTGTACTCTGTAAAAAAAGAAATGGCCAGCTTATGTTTGATTTTTAGCTATATCTTTAGCTATCTTGGACAGAAAATATATTAAATAGAAAAAAAGCTACAAAAGTAACTCAAGAAAAAGGGTCATTTAAGTAAATTCTTTGTCAAATAGATTTGCCATGAATTATTTGTCTTAGATATTCATAGGGGAGCTCCAAGGAAAATAGATTGGTGAACCACTAGATCTTTTAGTGTCTTTGGATTTGGAGGGATATCATATTTCATATTGTTAAGTAATTAATAAATTAAGCTTTCTGTTTAAAATTTGCAACAGCATGTAATAAATTGTTATCTAATACCAAGTGGGTATACATGTTCACTCTTTGTTCTCTCACGCAGCTCTCAGTGGCAGTATGCTTTGGCTTCCTGAGTGCCTGGACCCCCTACACTATTGTAGCAATGTGGGCAGCATTTAGTAACCCACAGCAGGTCCCATCCATTGCCTTTGCGGTTGCAGCCATATTTGCCAAATCCTCGACTATTTACAATCCTGTAGTATATCTGCTCTTCAAGCCCAACTTCCGCAAATCTCTGACGTATGACACAGCGGAAATCCGCAGACGAATGTGTTCAAGCCCCTGCAAAGTAAGTCATGAGCCTGGAGAGAAGGATCCCAACCCACAAACAACCCACTGTAACACTAAGTATGTCAGCAACTCCACTCACCTATCCAATGGACTGCCAAAAAGCAATGAAGCATGTCAACTCAATACTGAGGCAGATTCTCATTACAAGCAGGTAACACTTCAAAGGAGTGCCTGTGTGCTGATTGGATCCATGCCAACTGAACTCACTGTGAGTCAGATGTTGGACAAAATGCAAGCTAATTTCTTATGAGTATCTTGAAGGTCTAGTTCAGAGCAAAAGGCAGTACTGATGAATCCTGAACTGAAACTAATTTATTTGTAATGTTTATCACAGTGTGCAAATCACAAATTAATAAGATTAAAAGTAAAAAAAAAAAACATTATGTGGGCTGAACAGAAGAAGACAACTAAAGAATACTTTGAAGGACAGCTAATAAGATTCACAGACCTTGGAATCCCTTAGTCCTTAGTTTCTCTAAGCAGTATAAGAAGTAAGAAAGTCCCCATCTGTTTAACTGGCTCCAGAAAGTGCAACTCCCAAATTCGAAAAAATGAATAATTTTCTTACTAATTTGTTGACACACAAGAAAGTAGACACTAACTAGAACTATTTTTGCTCATCATTTTTGCACTTTTGCATTCCTGGATGCGGCTTTTGTACCAAATCATGATTACAATCACCTGTTGACATTGCCTGTTTAAAACCACATTGTTTTTTCTTAGTTTTTTTTTCATTACTAGCTTATTACTATTCATTCATTACAAACATTGTGTTTTATATGCATTTTCCATGCTGTCCCAAATTTTTTTGATTTGGGATTGTATAAACCATGTTTGTATAAACCACATTACATATATAAAATAAAATAAATTGTTTAGAACATATGATGCTACTACCAACATCTTTGTCTATGAATACTTATGAATATGCAATTTGGAAACATGATTATGTTCTTCTGCCTTCCTAATTAGGGAGAAGTTAAATAGTATAATATTCAGACATAGTATCATGTTCAAATATGGCTTACTTGATGTATTACAAACCAAACAGATATATTGTATAGTTTGTAAAAGAAATATGTATGGTGTATGTTCAGGTAGTATTCAAAATATGCAACTTTATGCTTTGCAGAATCATGTTTATTTGATGACTTAACATATGAAAAAACATCACTATTTTAACCCTTTGAAGACCAAGTGTTATTAAGACACCAAATGTAATTAAAACCACCGACAGTCCTGAGAGGTTTCTTTTTCCTGCAACACTTCACTTTAAATGCATGATTAAAGTAGCATGTGATTGTACACATTGTTGCACTACATGGATATTGAATATGCCATCTTTTTCACTGGCCCTCGACTCCACAAATTCCTCCATGCTACCTGGCAAGCAAATTCATTAACAGCTAAAACAGCCCAGAACAAGGAAAGTGAAAAACAAAACCAAACCACATATATATACTGTATATATATATATATATATATATAATTGATAGTAATAAAAGGAAGTACTAATTGATTACGAAAATAATGGTCACTGTTGTTTCAATGAACGTGGCTTCAAGTACAGTGTTTCCTCGCCACTTCACGGTTCACCTTTCGCAGACTCGGTGCATTGCGGGTTTTCAAAAAATATTAATGGAAAAAATAACGGATTTTCGCTGTTTTAAGGGGTTTTGCGGAACTTTTACATTAAAGAATAAAAAGATTAATACACAAATATAAAAACATTAAATCAAAGCATAAACAACAGAAAAAGCAAATCACAAACAATAATATTAGCACATTAAACAGTTGTTATAAGAAGTAAATAATTGAATGTAGTAATAATAAATAACACTTTTATGTAAAGTTATAAATACGTCTTAAAATATTATTAAGCATTAATAATATGTGGGAGGGAGAGCTATTAGGTGAGATATCGGCACTGGTATGAACATTTGAGCGAGATTCAGGTGTGAACGAAATTTTCTAGGATCCTGCGATGAATTCTGTTACTTGCTTCGTGATTCTAAATTCGTTTTTAAGCAATTAACTTTAATCTTATCAGTCAGAAATGTGAGTAAGCGTAAGGTACTGGACTATGGACTCGAAGGTCCTGGGTTCAAATCCCACCTCTGCCAAGCTACTAACTACTGAGCCCTTGAGCAAGGAACTTAACCCAAATTTGCTTGGATTGTAAGACTATCATGAGGAATGAATGAAGACATGAATGATGACATGAATGAAGCTCCGATCAGCCATGGATGGTGTTTAATGAAAGACGCAGAGTTTAACACCAGCAAACGATGTCTTTGAGTGTTGTGAACAAAAAAAAACCCCAAAAACGGTGACAGAACCAACAAAGCTGTCCACATTAAGAGCCCTAGAGGTTTGATTTACTGTACTGACTTAGTTTTTCTATCCAACTCATCCAAATCCTTGTCAGGCCGATCATTAATAGCTTCATGGAGGTTTTCAGAGGCAATATATGTTTTAACTCAGTATAATTCAGGCTTTCTTTTATTGTATAATTATAATATTGCTGCTTTGTTAAGGCTGATGTCGTTGCTAGGTTACATATGTATGAGGCAGAGTTATACTTATCACGTCTCTCAGCCAATCAAATTGCCGGGGTTTAAACTAACTGTGGTACAATTTACATGTATATTTATGGTATTTAGCAGACGCCCTTATCCAGAGCGACTTTCAATTAATTCAGTCTTACAATACAAGCAATTGTGGGTTAAGGGCCTTGCTCAGGGACCCAACTGTGGCAATTTAAACCCTGGACCTTCTGTTCCATAGCCCAGTACCGTAACCACTAGGCCACCACAGTCCCAGAATTTATACTTTATTGTACTTAATTTATTGGCATGCTAAGCTGACAGACTCTAATAAGCTCTATACTCATTACAGACAGTCTTAAGTGATTGTCATAAGCTTCAACACATGACGTCATAATGCATCATTCTTCAACAGTGCATTAGACTAAGAAATATGACGGATGAACTTAGAATAAACCTAAAAACACAATGAAAATCCTGATGAGAGTTCATTAAAGCTCAATGTGATTCCTGTTGTCCTGCTCTTTGTCTTTTTAGCCTAACGACCTGCTCGTTAAGGACATGATCTAATAGAGTGAAATTAACCGAGCGTACAGGCATGGCCGGTTCTAGAAAGATCCGGATTTAATCAGGGAGGAAGTTCCTCCACAGGATTGAATTATCACCAAATGGAGTTCCATTTTCCACAGCCATCAGCCGTTTAATAATCCAGACCTGTCTTTAATTACAGCAATGCAAAAAAAAAAAAAAGAGCTGAATGTTGATGCATACTGGAGAAAAATGGCATCAGTGCTCTCAGTCAGCCCTCCTGATGAACGAGAATTAATATAATGAATGAGATTAAATTAAAGCTGAGTATTTATCTTGACTGATGAACTCACTGTGGGTACAGTTATTACTTTATTATAAAGTTTAGAATATACTCAGAGGTGGTGGCACAACTACGAGCTCTTTACTCAAGTCAAATTGTAAAGGTACATACTACCAAATGTACTTAAGGTTAAAAAAACCTTTCTAACAATTTTTGAAACAGGATGAAATTTATTGACGTTTTTACTACTATGACTCGTCTGCAAAAATTATACAAATGGCCTTATCATATTTAGCTCACCACAACAAACACTGAATAAAACCTTTTTCAGGCTTTAGAAACAAAAATACTTTTCCTAATACTTTCATTTTTCTTAATGCTGCTAAATCTCCCATAACTTGTCATGGAAATATTCGGTAATGCAATAAATCATGATCTTTAACCAAAACTATAGTTATATTTGATTGTAAGAGCACTCCATTACATAATTAATTTTAAAATACTTAGGCAAAACCTTTAAAAAGCATCATAGAGTTTAAAATGTACCACTTATGATCTACACAGGAAATGGATAATGATTCAACTCTGACTAATAAAAACCAGTCTGAAGTGATTTGGATTATTTTTGCAAGTAGAATACATTATAGAACATTAGAAAGTGTTTGAAAAGTTTTAAACATTCAGAATGTTGTACACAAACCTGTGCCAATGCTTGGGCATACTGGCAGTTTTCTCTAAAATTACCGTAAGTCATTTGAGTGTCTGTGAAGAGATACACATCCATGCTCTGTAAGAGGTAGAACTACCATGAGTGCATCATTTTTCAGTGTGCATCTTGGATTCTGACTGGCTCTTCACTGGGAACCTGACTAGAACTGCATAAATATAAATAGAAAACCACAGATAGATAAAACAGACAAGTAAAGCAATTCATAAAAGCTAAAGCAACAAACCTTTGAAAACGTGACTGCACAGAAAATAAAAGTTAAAAGGATTTAAGCAAAATGTGGCGAGTGCAAATGTTTTGAGACATTTCCAGATGCTTCACTAGGGTAATTGTAAGTGTAGCCCTGTGTAAAGTTTCAATAGAACACAGTACAGAAATCTAAATTTGTTAAGAAAGCTTAATAAAGTTAAAGCAAGTTCATAATAGCAAGTTATGTTAGTTTAAGTGTTGGATAAATGGTAATAAATATAGATTAAAAGTCAAGGTATTTACGGTTAAAAGGGTTTAAAAATCGAAAGGTTAAGCAATTTAATAAATAACTACACGTTTTATGTCAAAAGTTATATCATGATTTTAAGGCCATGAGTGTGTTTAAGGTGAAACCTAACGTTTATTGCAGTGGCATGGCAGTCATTTGGTGTCTGCACAGTGATTGGGTAACAGGGAGTTCAACAGCCAATCAAAGCCAACCTTTTGGTTTAGGGCTGAACAACATGCTTTGTTCGGTTGAGACTTTGAATGTGGCGGGAGAGACGGCGTTAACAGCCGAAATTGTAAGACGAGTGAAAAACAAGAGTATTGAGATCGACTATCCGTGGTCCTGAACTATATTCTTGCTTGTTGACATTGTCGAAGGTAAATGTGATCTGTATGCTTTATGTTTTCTGAGCTATAATGTAATGTTATAGTGAATAATAGGAGGTAATGCATTTAGCCACTCGCTTTGCTAGCGTAACTTTCTGACTCATTCGTTTTCATAACGACGCTTAAATATAGGTACACGTTATTGTCAACAAAATATAGCGTAATTCTATTGTGGCTTAATTGTGTTCATTGTTCTTGTCGAAGGAGGCGAACGCTGTGGAAGAGAGAGAGGTGAAGGGGTTGCTGGTGGATGGAATCTGCTTTTTTTTGTATTTTGTGATTTGGGAGGGGGTAAATATAAAGCTGTGTGTGCGCGCGTGTGTGGGCTCACAAGTAAATTTGGAGTACATTTAATTGGGTTACATAACTTTCTAATTACATTTTGTGAAAGACAAGAAAAGAGTGAAGCTTTTACCTTTTTGGTACCATTGAAGGGTATAGTTAATTTGTTTAAAGTTGCAAAAATTGTAGCGACCATCCATATTTATTGTTGTGACGATTGAACACCAATTCTACAATGTGACCCATCTAATTTCATTTCAATTCTATTTGCTGTGAAACAATTTGATAAAAAAAGGTAATTTATTTAAACTTATTCATAATAACCACCTGAAGAGGTGTTCATGTTTCAAACTTACGGTTGCGGTGGTCCTTAAATTTTAAAGAGTGTAGCAGAGTACGTTTTTATTTACAGTCTCATCAAAGGTAAATACAGGATTTGGGTTACATAAGGTTTGAGGATTGATGGACTACCACAAATTAAACGTTGTAATATAACAAATAATCTCATGACTTTGTAATGGATTTTTAAACCATTAGTTTGGAAGGCTCTTATGCGCTCGGTGTCATGCGTGAATAATCCTACTTTGGAAGAAGCGCTGCATCTAAACGCCCTGTCTTTATGTTGATATCATATCTCAGTTTTTAAACCTCAGTATAAAAACGACAATGCTTGTTTTGGTTCTAAGGAAAAAGTAGCTGCTTTCTGTGGCTAATAAGAAGGCAACAGCTTAGATAGACTGAATGGTAATCAGATTTATCTTTCAATTCTAATTGAATTATTAGTATTACAAGCAGATAATCATAATAAACATCCACATCGATCTGAACCATTCAAAACATTTCAAACAGTAGTCACGCGCTGGCCCTCAACAAAACAGTATGAGGCCTCGCTTATTATCTGTAAACGAATTTGAGCAATCAGCATGGAATCAAGAGGAGGAAAAGAAATCAATCAAAGTACTGGCTGTCTTATAATAATCATGCATTTCTTTACAATACTAAGCTTTACAATCACTCACAATCAAAACACTCAAACACTCTAGTCTCACAATTTCTCAAAAGATATCTGAACTGACAGGTCTGTACACTAAGCAATTCCACAACTTTTGTAGGTGCGAGATCATTTTGATCAAAATGTGAATACAGATAGCAAACTGCACCAATTACAACCCCAAATCAGAAAATGCTAGAACAGTACGGAAAATTCAAATTTTTTAAGATATGCAGTGTCTTTTATTTCATTTCGCACATTATGATCCTGAGATATTTCATGTTTTTTTTTTTCGTGTCAACTTCATTTCCTATTTTATTAATAAAACATAATTGAAATGTTTAAAAACATTTGGGCATAATATCATTAAACAATTGAAGGAATCTAAAATAATTTTAGCGCATAAAAGGTAAGGGGACGTGATCTCCGATCACTCAGAGGGCACTGCATAAATAACAGTCATTCATAAATAGCTGATGGAGGCACTTGACAGCACAGGGCACAAAGTAGGAACCAACTCTAAACTGAATGCCAATACATCACCCAAAACTCTAATGCTTTTGTAAAAATCTATTAACGAATCATGGTTACATATCCAGACTTGAGAAATATTCCTTGCTTTATTAATCCTTGTTGGTTACGTAGTGCCAGATGCTTTTAATCAGATGTTAATTAATTTCATTAAAGATTCACCCATGTATCTGAAATTTTAATAATTTAAACACTTGTGAATGCAGAAAATGCATACAGGTGTTTTATTTGGCAAATATTGAGCACTAATGTGCATAGGTATTTTTACACAACAATAAAAGGATGTATGTATGTATGAATGTAATGATTTCTGTAAATGATTACAATATTATTAGTGAAAGGATAAGTTTATTGGGTAAAACTGAAAGGATGTTCTAGTTACTCTGTTAAGCCACCTCTAGCCTGGGTTATACATTTGGACATGGGGGTCCACTGGCTCCATTACTGTATCCTGCGACACATTTTCCCATTTTACAGATGTCTGTAGATAATGCAATCCATCATCAGACCCCTAACAGAACCTGGATTCATCACCAAAGATGATGACACCAAGACGGTTCCAGTCCATAGCAGGCCAGTTCTCTTGTTCACAGCACTAGAACAAAGAAAGGAGAGTGTTAATGTTCCAAGCAGACACAGGGGTGTGTAGTGTTTAGTGACTGTCTGGGACAAATTGGAGCATGTCCAGTGTGTGTCCTTCTGAATCCACTACACCCCCTCAAATACAGTCACCATCCTGCTTCTCTCAGTCCAGTGATGCACCCTCATAGTATCTAAAAGATTTTTTTATAGCAGTGGGGGAAGGCATTTTCACCCTTTTGGCAAGAGCCAGTGTCTAATCAGAGCACTCCTGTAATCATTTACATATCTGCCTAAAACAGAACTGCATGCAGAGTTTTGAGGCAATCTGATATTTCCATCTGGGTGACTATACTGAAGGTGCTCTGTAAATAAAGCCCAACTCTTATGATCTATTGGAATACTATAAGGAAATCAGCAGTTCATCAGAAAGCTGAAATCATTTTGTAAATCTGCACTCTTGTTGGATAATCGACTGAGCAACAGAACGGGTGAGAAGAATCCATCTGAGGAAGCTAGTTGTGCTTCAGTGAGAAAGTTTGTCTCTCACTCATTGTGGGACTTCCACAACCACTCCATTGCTGTGGTATTACTGTAGCTAAAGAACACTGCACCAACACCTTTACCTAATCTCAATCTTAACCTCAATAGCCTCAAGCAAATCATTTGGCTCTTATGAGTTGTTAAAAGAAAGTGCTAGTCTTTGTAAAAACAGCAAGATGATTTGTCCAGATTTGTCCACACGAGCTAAAAAATGTCAAGTCGTTCCATTCTTGTGACCTCGCAATAATATATAAACCAGAAACACACAGAGACTGAGAAAAAAACACAGTCAGTCTGCCCTTTCACAAGTACTTAAATTTTCCAATTTTCACATCGCAGTTCAAGTTCTTATCACATAGTTTATTGGGAGGCCACCACCAGGACATGTCTTTCCTTTGTACAGATGGAAGTTCAACTACTTCGAAAAAGTCGAGCGTAACAACGGGCTGGATTTTCCAAAATCTCTCCAGATGGTTTTGTAATCATTTGCCAGCCTGTTGAGCTTTAGCAACTCCTTCTCTAAGGTCCTCAGAAACGTCCTTTGCTCGCACAATGATGCGCCTCCACAGTTATCCATTGTGAAAATCAGACTTTGACAAATTCCGCCTCTTTTTGGATTTTTAATGGTCTTGTTAACTAATTAAAATAAGCAGGGCTGTTTCAGGGTGCACAGGTGTGGCATGATATATATTAGGAAGGCAGCTTAAAGTGCTTTACAGTATAGAGTTAAATATAATAAAAGTTAAAAGATAATAGATATACAAGATGGACAGAAACAAATGGATAATACTGTACACATATAGCAAATGAAAAGCTTACTCAAAATGATGGAAATAAGAACAAGGAAAAACAAAGGATTAATAAATTAATCATACATATGTACAATTTAAAAACCAAGTATTTTTCTCTAAGTAAACAGAGGGTGCTTCGTGATATTTTCTTTAATTAACTCAGCTTTCAGATCATAAATTCTCAGCAGGACTTTGCTCGAAATGAATAATAATGATTGCTCTTTATACAGCAAGGAATTTGGTGATGCTGCACGCGCATTTAAACTTGATGAGGCTTTCCCTAAACACGCTCTCGCTTCCAGAAGCAACTAACATGAGAAAATTTAATCTTCCACCAAAGCGGGGATTGGTACGAGAAAATAAGGAAGTTTCCTTATTTGGGTTTCTGTGCTGCTCCTTGTGAAGAGGCTGATCTGATTAAATTCTTGAAATCATATTAACGTGACCTTGTGCGTGGGTTTTGAGGTTCATCTGAGGATAAAACGTCATGTGTTGCTTTTTAATCTAATACCATAAAGAATGAAGGGAAACCTGCTGACGTTCCTCTTTGTGGGCGTAGCCCTGTGGTTATCAAACTTTTTCTGCGGTGGCCCTCTTTTTCAGGTATTTTTGAGTCACACCGACACCCAGACTTCACCTGAATTTATTTGAAAGAATATTTAAAGAACAAAACACTAAAAAGTGATACATCAGCTTTATGGTAGAATTATTACATGACATAGATTTGCCTCCTGCAATAGCTCAATGCCACGCCTTATCAGGAGCACCCCCCACTTTGAGACCCACTGGTGTAACCTGATAAATTCTGTTTCATCCATAATCTACACACGTTTTCACCTTTTTAACTACGCAGAGGAAATATGGCCCTCATTAGAGTAGGCCAGGTGTAGATCCGTCACTGTGATGAGTGTTCAGCAATTAATATTATTACTGAAACAGATGCATATTCATAAGCTCATGAAATATTAACCTAAAATCAAATCAAAATGCTGAGGTTTCAGTTCATCATCTCACTCTTGCTCTCTTTCCATCTTCTCCGTCTCTCTCCAACATGTCCATCCTGTGCAAACATCTGAGGCTTTAATTCCAGCTTTGCTCTAAACCGTCAGATAAGGTTCGCTTTAAAGGTCCGGTCCTGTTTTCTGATGGTGTCATAAGTGAAGTCATTTAACATGATGCAGCTGATTTCTTTCAAAAGTGCTGCTTCTAAGCAGAGGTTGGTTTTAGTTCAGCAAGTAAAGAGATTTGCACACTTGGAAAGATGGAGCTCCCCTGGCAGGGTGGGACACATTCAGGCAACTGCTGCCTGGACCATTTGTAGGAGTTCAGCACAAGAAAATGTGTTGTCATTACATGTCCTTCCATTGACAGGCTGTGTAGCAGTGGAGTCATAAACAAGAAATCTGGACTTTAAGGACAAATCCAGGTTCTGTTTGGGATCAGATGACAGTCTGGCTTGAGTATGGAGATCTTGTGGTGAGAGCTTTAATCCTGCCCTTGCTGCCGAGCAACATGCTGCCCCAACTGCTGGTGTGATGATTTGGAGAGCCATTACATGAGACAATCGGTCATCCCTGTTTAGTGATATGAGGGACACTAACAGATCAGTGATGTGTGTTGTTGTCTCTTGTGGCAGGGCTTCCAACTCATATTTTCTGCTTACATTAAGGGTTTTACAGGAATGTCTCCACCAGATAGCAAAACATACTTGGCCTGACCGGTCAAGCCTTTATGGTACCAGCTGGGATGCCAGCTTCGGTAACCTACAAGTGTGCAGGATCTACAGGCACATTATAAAAGCCAAAACAGCATAGGAATTATTCTGAATTCTCCATTAGGGTGAAGCTAGAAAATGTTATTTAAAAACAAGTCCTGGGTCTTGCACTGATCCAGTTGGTTTACTGATCTCAATAAGAGTCATTACTGAAATATTTAAAGTGGTTTTGGTTTAGAAAAGTATCTGAAATAAGACAACTGGGGGCTTAGAGAAGCTTTAGCTTAATTACAGCAGAAGCTTAATGGGATAAGATCGTCATGATTACAGTACAGAATTAATTTCATTAGCTGGTAGTTCTTTGTTTCACTTCACAAAGTATTTCAACAGGAAACACCAACTGAAGAAAAAAACAGGTAAGTTTCCAGTGAAAAAAAAAAGAAAAAAAGACAAAAAAACAAAAAACAAGGCAAGAAAACACTAGGATTTAGATCAAAAGCAATTAAGAAGGAAAAAGGCAATTATAAGAAAATAAATTAAGAAATAAAAACCCTTTTGGAATTATATATAAATAAAATAATGTTTATAGACACAAACGACAAAAAGCAGGACAAACAACTACAGTAACACAAAAAGACCCACATATAGCTGAAAACCGTAAGCAAAGTTTGTCGTCTTATCATTGTGTGGACTTTCCATTAATATAATATCACTGAAGCTATTTTTGTAAACCTAATACACACACAGATAAAGTACAACACAAAAAATAAACAGATGGAACTGTTCAATTAAGACGAAGCAAATATATCACAAGAACTCAGTAACTCATTTTGAAATTACATGCAAAGAAAATACAAGAAAAGTAGAAATTCAGAAGCATGGAGCATGTTTTAGCCATGATAAAGCAAAAGGGAAGGTGACTAAATTAATGAATTAATTGAAAATAAATTAAAATAAAAACATCAATACATGAATGAATAAATAAATTACTTTTACTAAATAGGAAACTGATTACTCTTTAAAATAATGACTTGGAGGTACAATTCATATGAAATAATGAAGTAACAGAACACTTAAAATGGAACTGGTAAGAAGCTACAACTGGATAGTGGCTGGATGTTCCAGCAGGATGATAAGCCGAACCATGTGCACAAACCCATATAATGAGATTTTTTGATAAGGCTGGGGGTGCCTAAACTTTACACAAGCCTGCAAATCATCGGAATGAAACACGAACTGCGCACGAGAGTCACCAAAATCAATAAATAATGGCTGGTTTTGCTCTTTATTGTTGATCTGAATCCTGCTCATTGTGCTCCCGTTCCCTCATGTTACAGTAAGAAATATTGAAGGTTTTAAACAGAAAGAGAGAGCTGCTGACAGTTCAATAAAGCTTCAGGGAGGTGAATATTGACCCAAGATCATCTTAATCGAAGAGCGCTCGGCTAGATCTAATTAAGTTCTTGGATGGTGCCGCTATTAATAAATGGTCATGTGATATTAAATTTAACAGGACGGAGACGAATGAGGTCGTTTTACTCAAAGGCCAAGCCTTGATTTTAAATTCATCTTTTCAATCCCTAACCCTTTGCTCAGTCAGATCTTCAAAACTGCACTCGTGCAGCGGTACCATCATGTATCATTCTATAGTAAGACAATATACTGATTATGGGTAGATTACAGTAAGATTTTTACATAAAAGCTTAATGTAAGCGTTGTAGTTCTAATTTGGTCATCTCCACTAAAAGATTATTTTTCATGCAATGAAAACGCCCCCAGAACCTCCCCCAGCTTAAACCAGCACCTTGCACGCAGTCCTTATTGAAGGCTTTCCGAGGTCATACAGACAGAAACAATTAATCTGATCACATAAAACATTCTTTTAACCCTCTGTAATCAGGCATCTCCTTATTAATTGCTAAGTTAATAGCCTGTGTTTTCACCATCTTCTCGTGCTGCAGCTGACTGATAACTAGAGTTCTCTGGTTGGGCAGGCAGACATTTGGTGCAAAATCTCCCTAATAAAATGTGTAGTAGATCAACCTGTGATATTTCATGATACTTTTTTTAAACCAAAAAGTAGAAAGTAAGAGGTATTTTATACACTGAGCAGAACAGATACTACAAGCACGCAGCAGTGATAAGACTTCCTAAACAGCACAGCAGCTCAGACAGGGTTGCCAGATTCCACGAGATTTAGCAACCAGGTCTATAGAAACAATCCTGAAAGAAAAATTGTGCGAAGCAAAAAAAAAAAGGAAAAAGAAAGAAAAGCTTAAAATAGGCCTCCTACTAGAATCTTTACCTTACTCAGTTAAAAGGAAACAAAGTATATATTTTTAGTTTGAACAAACCAAGGAGGAATATTGGAGAGGATCAGTGAGCCCAAATAAGCACTTTAGAAACAAGCCCCAAAAACTTAAGCCCTCAACTACCAATATTTGTACGTGATCTTACAGAAAAATGAGCCTAAATTTTTTTAGTCATTTGTCAAAGAATGCCAAGAACACACAAAAAGGATAATGCAGAGAACAATTATTCAAATGTTTAAGAGAAAAGACAGAAATGGTAAAAATGTACAGAATGTCAAAGATGTCGAGAGTGCATGGGGAGATGAACAATAAGCTTTAAAGGTTATGGAAGTAGTACTTGATCATGTCGAATGGAATAATAATAATGTATTTTTATTTTAACTTTAGAGGTTGAGTTTAGCATGTACCAATATGAAGCGATTGTAAGTTTTATAATAGTATTAGTACTGGCAAGAAATCTAAACTACTTTACTAAACTTACCACTGCTAAGACTTTACTCCTAAGTGACATGAAACAGCCCTCATCCATGCTGTACTTAATAAGTGCATAATCATTCATTCATATATAATTCTAACACATCATAAGATTATAAATATGCCTGAAATAGGAATATAGGCAATACGTGTTAGGCAAGCGTTCATACTGGAGTAATATATTAAATCAAATACAGTAATAATGAGGGTAGAACTTGTTAAACATGATGTTAAGCATTACTAAAGTTTCATTAGTAAGAAGCTTTGGATGTTTTTGAACCTTAAAGGAACGGTTTACCTGTTAAAATATCATGCTTAAGAAATTTACTTTCTCTGGTATGTTTTTTTTCTTCTATTTTATTTTCATTTTTTCAGCTCATCAGAGAAACATTTGTTTAAAAAACAACCCTCAAAACTGTTAATATTTTAATGGGGACTCCTTAAAAGAAGCTAAGCACAGCTACGCTACAAATCATGTAGTCTGGTCATTTCCTAAACACAAGACAGAGCTGATCAAGACACCGACAAGGTAAAGACAAAGATAAACAAGAAAAAAAAACAACACAAAACAGCAGCTTGAAGGGTTTCAAATTTAACCCAGACCAACGAGAAAATCTCTGTACAGTTTAATTACAGCACCTTTTTTGCATTATAAAGGGAAGGAATTATAATTATAGGATTGCAATTCTAATTCTAGAAATGATAATAGTCATGATTATAGTTATGAGCGCATATTATTATAGTAATGAGATCATTTCCTTCTCAAATGAAAGTTTTACCTGATAAAATATTATGTTTAAACTATATACTTTCGATGGTTTTAAAAAAATATTTAGCTTAGAGATGAATTTCATTTTAAAAACAACAAAAACAAAATCCCTGACTTTAATATTTTTTAATAATCTCAATTCAATTTATTTATTTGTATAGCGCTTTTTACAATAGACATTGTCACAAAGCAGCATCTCAAGTGTTTCACAGTTAAAATCTTGGTTAAAATCTTGGTGTGAGTGAAAAATCTCTGTGCATCTTTTTTATGCATTAAAATAAGGAATTAAATAAGGAATTGTAATTATAGGATTTGACATTTAGTAATAATAGTAGTAATATAGAACAGCAGGATAATTTTGTATTTTGGGAGGGTATGTGAGGGGGAGCCTTGCCACTACTTCTTACTGATCCACTGTTTAATTCGTCCTTAAAAATATTAAAGCAATCCAATTTTGGTAAACAAAAGTATTTAAAAGTTCATAAAATATATTCTGCTATAAAATTTAGTCCACAGTGTTCCCCCCACATTCACATCACACACTGTACCATAACAATAATGCAGAATCAACCTACTGGTAACTGTAGCCCAGTTGTTCCCATTTTGGCCCCTTTTCCATACAGCAAAAACTGTGTTTTTGTTTAAATTTTTACATACATATTGTTTTTTTCCCAGTACGAGTGTTATTTTAATTTTATTTAACACAAGCATCACCCCAACCGGTGATGTTTGGCGCCTAATTGAAGGGAGAGTGAAAAATGTTTTAAACTACGACTCTAGCCCAACAACAGCAATAAACCAGGTTCAAGCCCTGGTGGTGGCCCCCTGACCCGGGCAGACTGGGCATCATTAACTGTGACTGAGGAAAAGGAAGCCATTTAGAATACATGCTCATCTGTCCTCTTTGAACTCCAGGATAGGATTTGGGGGAATTAATGAAATATATTTTGAATACATAAATATACAGCATTGATTTTCTTCCAACTGTTCTTTTCATATTTTTGAATGCAGCTCAGCCAGTCAGATTTTAGACCTATTTATTAGTCTTTCAAATAAATAAATAAATTAAGATTAAATAAAAAAGGACACTGGATTCCTATGACATACGCAGCTGTTAAAAAAGAAATTGTAATTCCACGTTTAAGTGGCACTCTGTGCCATTCCACAGACCCCTGATGCCCAGAAATATTTCTTGAAAAGAGGTACTAGAGGAATGATGCAGAAATAAAAGAGATGGAAATTGCTAAATAACACTACAATGTAAACAGAAGTAATAACCCAAGCCAGTTAAGTTATGAAAAAAATATAAAGAAATCTGGCACTTACCTGTGCTGCAGAATCCCTGGAGGCTCAAATACCGTAACTATGTAGTGCCATTACAAAAATCCCATAGCATTCAGCTCACAAAACATATTGACCACCTTTAATAAAGTGACACAAAAATACTGTCAGAAATAATGTAAACATTGATATGTAAATGTGTCATAGATACCGCTGAAAACACAAGGGAAACGCTACCATCTACACAGCATCCCTAACGCCACTGCATTTAATTTATGGAAATGAGCACAATAATTAAAGTACAGTATAATATAGTACATAATATATATGTATATAAGCCATAAGAGGATGGATAAACAGGGAATATCTGTCAGATGAATCAGAGAGTCAACGAGAGAATGTGAACCAGTTTATACAGTGCATCCAGAAAGTATTCACAGCGCTTCACTTTTTCCACATTTTGTTACGTTACAGCCTTATTCCAAATT
>JAUZSU010108268.1:0-19638 GCA_034780255.1 Parotocinclus maculicauda
ATATATATTCTTGTCTATTTTTTGTACTGAGTGCCTTTCTATCCCTTGCTGCTGTAACACCGTGAATTTCCCCACTGGGGGACTAATAAAGGACTATCTTATCTTATCTTATCTCTTATCAGGTCCTACCAGGACTCCAGTTCAACTGAGTTCTTTGGTTATTTTGGGTTTTCTTGAGCATTTGTACCAGCATGAAGCTCTACTACGGTGAATAAAATGCCCTGCTGTAAGCTGCTCTGGATAAAAGATCTGCTAAATGCTCTAAATGTACTGTAACGTAACGTACAAATCAATTTTCATGTCCAATGACATTTCAGAGTCCATTACTCAGTTTGGACAATGAAAGATCAGTTTCTGTGACAAAGACAAGCTTCAGTCTAGACTGACCTCTGTTTAGCTCCAAGCTGTATTTATTCTCCAGTCCTTCCAAAGACACGGCGATCAGAAACTGCTGGAACAAAGGGTCCTTCTGTGAGAGCAAAACAAAAGAAATCCTGGACTTGTAAGGACATGCTTAAATCAAAGGAATTCAAGGGGACTCGTTACAATTAGCTCTTAGTTCAACAATTAGTTTCACAACCACACACCTGGCAATTCTGGAAGAATTCCTCATTGATGACGACGTCATAGACGGTGCAGCTGTTTGAGCCTACAATCAAACAACAAACATTTTTTAACTAAAAAGTAACACCCATTATCAAGCTCACAACACCTCTCACTGAGTGCAGATTTCTGTTTTCACATTTACTCCAAGTGCAAATACGTCACCTGTTAGTGAGAACAGTCAACCAAAGAGGAAAACAGTAAAACAAACGACAGAACTTAAAAGGACATAATAACAAACTATGAGAGTTGAAATCACTTGTCTTGCTAAATTTTGATTTATTGCATCAAAAAACTGTTTTGCTATTTTTGTCGGTGTATACATAATGTTTAAGTTTGCATTACAACTCAATTAATCCATTTAAAGCCTTGTTATTTCTTCTGGTAAAAGTTTATCATGTTCTGGAATGAAGAGTTACCGTGGCTAAGAGATATAAAATATGTTATTAGTCATAAAAATCGTAAAGAGTTGTAAAACTGTGCCCGTTATGGATATATATAGGGAAAAAAACCTCTGTTAGTACACACAAGGTGTATAACGGTACATAGCAGTCACCATATCTCCACATCTCGACATCACGGTCATCAACCAAATGCAAAGTCAATGTCAAAGGTAGCTTTTCTACAAGGGAATGGAACATCAATTTTAAAGCCGCTTTGGAAATATCTAGAGCCAAAGCCTTAACTGAGCAAGCCTAGGGTAACAGTGGGAAGGAAAAACTTCCTAAATATTATAAGGAAGAAACCTTGGCCAGATCAAGACTCAAAAAGCAACCCGACCTCCTTGGACGGACTCTGTGTTACTTAAAAATAAAAAATGAATACAATTAAAGTCATTGTTTAACTACATATAAGCGAAACCAAAAACAAGAGAGAGGACATGTTTAAAGAAAATATAATAACTAAAATACAACAAAATAATATACTGACTACATAAACTAAACAGAATAGTACATTATGAACGGTATAATAAAGCAGGCAAAGGTTTGTTGCCAAATAATGTTTCAGCTGCAGCTGTAGTTCATTAGAAACCCCATTTTTCCCACAAAGCTGAAAAGAAGGAAGTAACATCTAATTGCCCCGAGTTCTTGTCAGCAATAATTGTAGAGCACATGCCTGATACACAGCAGTGCACAAATAGGGAAATGCTTACTGTTATCCATTTCGTTGTGGGCCTCGCCGAGACTCATTGGTACTTTGTATACTGTAGGGTCTTCCGACTCCAGTAGTTCCACCAGTGCCTCCCGAGACATGGGTGGAGGTGGCGGGACATCTTTTGACTGACATACATTCACAAACACTTTCTGCTTTTCTGGTAGGGTGGCGGTCTTTACACATATACCTGAGAGAAGGAAAGCAGAGCGAAAGTTTGTAGAAATGATAACATTATGGACACCCCTGACAGAAACCTTCTTCTGTGAAGCAGCGTTTTAGTTTTGTGGATCTAAATTCTGGAACAGTCTCCCTAAAGATGTTAGGCTACTCTCACAATGTTAAGTCCAGGTTAAAAACTGTTCTGTTCAGCTGTGTATGTGACACCTGATTGTGTTTTTACCTGAACTCTTTGCTTTTTATTATAAATTCATAGTTTTTTAACAGTTTGATAAGGTTAATGTTTTAATTATACTTTTTATAGTGTTTTAATTGTACTTTTAACATTTTTTTATTTTTATTATATTTTTATTATTGTTTTTTAATTCTGTAAAGCACTTTGAATTGCCCCATGTATGAATGGTGTTATACAAATAAACTGGCCTTCTGTGATCACTATTATACAACTCAGGTTCTTTCCCAAACTGTTACCATAGTCTTAAGGACACAATTCTCTAGAATTACACTGAATTCTGGAGCAATACGATTGTGTGACCTTTATTATTCCACCACTAAGCTGGCACTGTGCATTCATTGTTCTAATTTCCTAGACTTCCTCTGTGCTGAGAAACCTCAGGGTGCAAGTTTCTCTCTTGCCTCTTTTAGGTTTTGAAATTGGCTCACGAATTTATCAAGTGTTTTATATCATAACACTCATAATTATTGTTATTATTAAGAGATACAAAAAAGCACTACATAACCAAACGACAATGTGGACAATGAAAACATCAACAGAATTTATTACTCATAATATGGGATGATGGAGACATATGATGCCACGTGTTCTGTTTTTACGCTATTTGATGCGACTATATGTTTAGGAACACCAGCTGGGGTGATCATACGTCATGCGCTTACACACATTAAGTGTAATAAGTACACTCTGTTTTGTATTGTTATTCTACAGAACTTAAAAAAAGGAAGGTTTTCACTCTGATATAAAAATCTAATTTTCTCATTAAGGACAAATAGGGACAAATATAATTCAATTGTTACACTTGTTTATATATCAATGTAAAGCTGCTTTGTGACAATGTCTATTGTAAAAAGCGCTATAGAAATAAAATTGAATTGAATTGAATTAAGAGTTCAGTAAAATATTTTCGATCTCACTAGAGGTTCTGTTAACCTCTCTCCAGTTACAAAACACAAAACATTTACATAAGACTGTACATGAATAAAAGGTAGCAATTGCTCGATCTCTAAACTACCCCTTACGAGCATGTAGTTGCTCTTTCTGTAGCAGGTTCCTGTTTTTTAAAGCAAGAAAACAAGCACTTGAGTAGAGAACATATCATTGTGGTGTGCTGAGGGTCACATTCCCTGAGTAAAAGTATTACAGGCAGGCTAAAAATGCAGTTTATTCTGGTTTTACACAAACCCTGGCACATTCAGATGACTAAATGGGCTTTCAGGGTGAAAGCCGTCTCGATAAGGTGCAATTTTATTTTGACTTTTTATGACTTCGATTTTAAAGGTTACCGCTTGTTAAGAAATCAGACTTCCAGACATTTTTCGGTGTCTCATGCAATCTGTGTGTGTGGGGGGAATGGTTATTAACGATGACTGCGCTACAGTGACGAGTGTGAAGAAAAAAAAGTGCGTTTATCTCCCTCTGATTTATGAAGTACTACATGTACTCTCACACTTTGCGCGGGGGGAGAGTGTATGTCAGAACTTTCTCTCAAACTAGTAACACAATTTTGGAGGCAATAATTACCCAGTAAACACGGCAAGCCACAGCATAATTAAACGGCTTGGGTCCGTCCTATCAGAATTCCTCCAATTACACGCCTTAATGAAACGGAGCATGGCCACTGTCGCAAAGTCGCTGCGATACTACAATTATTATTAACGACGGCACTTAAAACCAAGGGGTTACTCCTGTAAACGCACATCCTTATCTCAGCACCGCAACACTTGTCTTGGTGTCATTTTTCATTACAAGTCGTGTTAGGTTCGATGCGAATCTCTTTGCTCTCGCCTTTCTCATTTTTTCTCCCTCTCGACTCTCACTCTCGTATGGCTTCCGTTGAGTGGAAAACAACAGTTGGCATTATTGAAAGGGTTCCCAATGTATCAGAGGCTTCCCAGGCATTTAAAGCGGCCACAGAGCAACCCAGTGCACCATCAGGATGAAATGAATACACAAGCAGAGCCTGTTGTCATCTGGCACGGTCAGGCGAATTTAAGATGCCGGGCGCTGTCTTAAGGAAGGATAACGGTTTTGCTACATCCCCCTGTTATGAACGGGGTCAAGCTCGAGAAACAATAAAGGGAATTTTGCTTTGGTCAACAAAATATTGTAGAATGTCTCATTAAGCTGATTAGTATGCCGCCTAGGAACAGCGTGCCATGTGCTATAACACATGATTATAATTATCAAAAATCATTCCAGGCCTAGGCACTGCATTAAGCATTAGCATGAGGTGCATTCAGTGTTCAAAGCCAAAAGGCAGGGGCAAGTGACCAGACACATTTGGTCCAGACACAGTGGGGTTGAGGGATGGATCCAGCTTTATACAAACCAGTTCATTTGTTCAATGTATCCCAGTTTTTTGGGGTGGGTCGCTAGGTACTCTGTAATATCATAGGTAAGAACATTCTTAACTTTACGAGCGCCTTTCGAATTCCTTCATAATTCACATAATACTTATCCTAAATACTTATCCTAAATCGCTGAGCAGAACTACAGGACACGCAACTCAAATTCACCACAGGTACTACATTTTCCCATAATTCCCAAGCATTTTTCCAAAAGCTTGAGTCAGTTTTCTTTTCGCTTTTCTGATGGAGTAATGGAAATTCAGCAAAGATTAACACACTAGTCAAGTAAGAATAAACAATTAACTTTTACACAATTACGCATCTTTCTAATGTAAGAGAAAACCAGATTACCCAGAGTAAACCCACGTGGACAGGGGGAGGACATGCATGCACACAGACGGTGTTCGTGATCAAACTGTGGATCCAGGGAAGCCTTGAGGTGGCCACGCTAATCACTGCACCACTCCAGAGGGTTGGTGTATATTTTTTATTTTTTTATCTGAACGAGATCTGCAAATAGAAGTGTTCACCCACCTATGACACCGGACTTGTGAGGCACCATATATGTAGTGTAACTTGTAATTACTGTGCCAAGTAAGCGCACAACATCTTGTTCCAGTTCCCATGGACGAACTCATGTGCAGGTCTCCACATCACATTTATGAACAACCACAAGCACATCATTAAAATCAGACAGTGAGCGTTGTGGCAGGTAGTGGGTGCACAGCACATATTTGCTGACACTCTGACTTTAAGGCTCTAATAAGGCCTGCCTGTTTGTTTGCTATTTAGCCTTCCTACGCCACGCTCTTTGGGAAGTCTTATCGCTCCAACATGAATAAAACACTGTGGTCACTTCCAGTTTCTACTGAATGCCTCGTGGGCTGCTACTGAATGCCATTTCAATCCGTCCCCAGCTACGACTTGGAGGAATTTAAAGAGAAAAAAAAAATATGAGTCCCATGGTCTGGACTGGAACAATGCACCGTAGGTGTATTATGGATTTAATGACTGGGTATGAACACACTCACGCGTATAAGCATGCATACCTCAAATCCACATGGCTAAGCAATCTTCTGTGCTCTGATATTCAGCAAAAAAACTATTTAGCAAGCGAGTGTCGGGCAAAAATAAATCCAGAGCATGAAATGGTGAATATTAAGCGCATTCAATAAAAGTCAATAACGTTATGGCTGAAACAGTTCCAATGTTTAAGAACCTAGAGTTTTGTTCTATGTACTCATAAAATGTGGCCTGACCTTCATTCGGGACGTAAAATAACAACACAAAAAACACAAAGAGCTTACTCTCTGTATTTCAACCAATGACAAAACACTAGAGGTGTGGGTTTTAGATCTGCCCCAGTGTCAGATCTTATTAAGAACAAAGCGCCTACACAAATATTCAAAGAAGCTCTACTAAAATTCTATACATTAACAAAAAAAGTTGTAGATCTGTGAAGTATGGTGGATGAAGGACCATGTCTTTACTTTGCTAAAACGAGGCCTGCATATAGTTTCTATCTACCAACTACCAAATTTAACCTTTTATTATTACAATTTACAGGATAACCTAAGACTGGTGATCAGTCACATGATCTTGACAGAGTCTGAATTGTCTAAGATGGATCTGTACAGTTATCCAAGTCTAACCAGCAGCCAAACTGGTGTCAAATGAGATTGAACTAGGTATTAATATAAGGGATCCCTATACCTTTCCAGCTTAAGCATGATTAATCAATATTTTCCATTAGGACAGGTTGCCTATTATTATGACATGAATGAAAAGCATTTAAAGATCGGCCTTGCTACAGATACTTTACTAGCATTTGGGTCAGTGTTTTTTTTATCAGTGAGAGCATTCTAAAGAGTAAAATTGCTATTAAAATTGCTTTTACTTGCTTTTTTGCTATCCCTGCAGATATTGTTTGAAAGAGACTGGCACGAGTAGCAGAAATCTATGAGTTAAGCAAAGCCTGATGAGCTGTTGCTCATTTGGAGAGATAGCAGCTTGCCCTTTTCTTCCATTTGATTTCCTCCTTTATCTTTGCCATATAACAAAGGCAGATAGACAAAGGAACATTGTGAAATGAACTGACAAATCCAGTTTGTTTTTGAACATACCCTCACTGACGAGTGTATGCAAATGAAGGGCATTAATATGCCTTTCTTGCTCCAGAGTCATTTGTTGTTTTGGGGTTTTTTTTTCTTTTCGATTTAATAATTAAAAAAAAAGAAACACAGACATTTCATATGGTTAAATATGTGACACGCTTGCTGAGGCATCACTCTAACACTTGCAACGCTCACACACATGCACACAATGTGGTCTTTTAAAACGCCATCCAAAAAACACTCAGTGGGAATACGCATCACTATGGTGCGATTATCTGCAACGCACATATTTTTCCACAGTGTAATCAATAAAACCATATGCAGAGAGCTTTATCTCTAAAGGAGCATAGCTATTCAATCGAACTCGTATGTGTACTCTTAAAATCATCTGTCATTCTTACCATCGTCGTCAACCGTCACAAATGCTGCACACAAAGCGAAGTCTGGGACGAGTTATAATAAAGGACAGTTTTTAGGCTTTTAATAGTGTTATAGTGCAGTTTGGTATGGCCTCTTTTTTATTTGCCACTTTTCCTGTTGTACTAGCCCTGGAAAGCGGAAACCAAATACAGTCTTGTGCGGTGTACAGTGCCAAGAGAAAATTTGCATCCTGATTGATGGATCCTTCTGTGATCTTAAATTTCTGTCCCTAAGAAAAACCACCACAATTTACCTGAAAACCACGTTTTAAAATGTCTACCATAGAAATCTGCAGAAATGCCTCAAATTTCCTACTCGAGTGCTCATCCAGCATGTTTGCCCGTTTAAACTTTTTGCACAAGACTACATTTATTAGCTCCCTATGATTCAAACGTACAGCGTTTCTAGTAGGGTGCTATTGTGGCCCACATACAGTACAAACAGCACAAATAAATCAAGCTGATCTGCATCTATAGCGTGCCCTGCAGCTTTGCTCCTGGTTAGTGTAGATCCTGGCTCACCTATTTGGAATAATGCCATTGATTGCAGCTCACGCTGGCTCTGAACCCTTGATTTTCCCGTTCAGGTCTGGGACAGCTGCTTCAGAGGCTGCGAGGTGGAGGCAAAGGCTGTGTGTGTATGTGTGTGTGTGTTTATGCTACCTGCCACACATAACCTAAGAGCAGCCGCATGCTTCTAATTAATGCTAGCTTTCTCACCGAGGTTCTAGAAAGCCACCGAGACTTCCTCTCTTAGTGCGTTCTCACACGGGAGCCAGTGGCATGCACGTCTGTGGTTAATACGCAGCCTTTCAAGCAACACGGCAAAACAACAGGATCCGTGTCTTATCTTTTGCTTAACTTTCTGTCTTGCATTGCAAATTGCTCTGCACCCTAATTAGAAGGTAAAAACCGACACCGTTATCCTCATAGACCTGATTTCTCGTAGCGTGGATATTATTTCACATCGAGTGACTGCAAGCAGCTGTGCATAGTGTGCTTAAATTATGTCATAATCCTCTCCTTTGAGGATTACGCATCGCAGATGTCTGTTTGCATTTAAGGGAAGGCGCTAGTCCGACGTAGTTTCTTTCCGTACTTCACCGAGGGTGGGACTGACTGTGATATTTGATCAGATTGTGGGTTGCAATTACAAACATGTAGAAAAGAACATATTACTATATGGCAAGCAAACACCTTTACTTCATGATTTAATAGTATTTAGCAGTATTTAAAAGACGTTGTACTGATGAGACTGAAGAAATAAATATAAAAAAAACACGGAACACCTTCAGTAACAGAAGTGAATCCTAGAAGTCATACTCAAAGATCTAGAGGAAACACTTCGAAAATAGTGGGAACTCAACAAGAGAGGGTTTAAATTCTTGTTCAAAAGACTCACAACCTTCTTGCTAGTATTCCAAGGCCTGACTTATTGAGCCACCTCACTCAAACTATGATCAAGCCAATCGAGAGAGACTTCCTACTGATTACTGCTGCTACTACACCATTTCTACAGGCAGTTTATTCGGATGAATGTTAATTAAATTGAGCTTTGGTATAATGGTGCTAATTTCCACACCAATCATTTAGTTACTTTACTAACTTTCGCCAGTGGCAAATTCTCACCGACCAATAAACGTTGCTTTTTGGTTCTTGATACTATACGTGAGAAAACTCAAGCGCTGATATCGGGTACATCTGATTTTGTAAAGTTTCACTTTCGCTGAACATCTCACCAACTCATACACGAGCTGGAACTTTTTAATGAGCTTATACTTTCTGATGTCAGTAACCCAATTTGAATTGCTGTTGCAGATGCCAGTGTCACATTTAACTAAGCAGAGGAAAGGAAGGAGAGGACATTATTCACAATTTTGTTTGTTACATGCATTCTTTTATTTGCAGGGGACTCAAGGAAAGTACACATAAATAGTTCTTATAGTAAGAATATTTTTACTTAGTTCTTTCAGTTATGCTGAAGCCACCATGGTGCATTTTATTTCTGATTTTTCTAGTCATGTCCTTTAATTGCAGGGGGCTAAACGTTTTTTTGTTTGAAAACGTATACAATGTGCATTATTTTGCATTGTTTACAATAAGGAATTTTTTCGATTGTAAAATCGTTCATTGTGAGACAACCTGATAGTAAACTTTATATTGTGAATCGAAATGAATTGTGATCAGAGTGAATCTTTACACACTTATTAAATATAGATGAGGTTAGAATGGCAGGACATTACCAAAAGCAATGATGATGGGTCAGTGATTTTTTGTCAAGTTAGCAAAAATAAAATAGAGAGCAAATAAATCAATGTTGCATTTTTGGAGTCCAAAATAAATGTTTAAAAAACGCATTTACATACGAGCTTAAATTAACTTGTCTTTTAATCACATGTGGTGTGTAACGAGCTTAAGGACTCGCCCAACAGCTTGGTATTACCTGCAGGAACTGATGCTGATGATAAATTTGAAAATGATCAAGACCGCTACACTAATGCACTTACACCCATATAACACTCTCACATCAGTGTCACTACTGAGTAGGTTCATTCCCCCAAACGATATGTGATCCATAGCAACAGACAGGGTAGAATGGACTGACCAATGTAAAATGATAATTTGTTGCAGTCAGGCCTGTAGGGAAGTGAAAAATGCAAGTCAGGTGTACCTAATAAACTGTCCACAAACCTTCGGCCATACAACCGACCATCCAAAGCAAAATAAAAATGTAACGTTATGATCAAATAACTTTATGAGCCCGTGTCCTTGAGCTGATCCTCAGCTGGATCTCACAAATCAAAGTTAGTACTGGAACTGCAGCTCCATAAAACACACGCAGAGATTTAGCCTTGAACTGGATCTGTAAAACAGGACTTTTAAAGTAAAAGCCACCGACAGGCTGAGCATGCCCTGCACGTCCCACCTCAAACAGTGTTCACTGTGATCACCATTTACACCCTGTTTATGCCGCTGTGCTCCTCCATCGTTGTTAAGAATAGGTTATCACTCTGTGTTGAGCTGAATGTGTACTAAAAGCCGGTCCGCCACTGGTGGGAAATCCTAAAGCTGCTTCTCCTACATTTCATTTTAACCATCTTTTCTTTAAATACTCTGACAATATATGCAGCTGAAGACCTAAGCAGGTGTGTAGATTAATCTAAATAACACTGAGCAGAACATTTTAATGCATGGGACAAGAGTTTGAAAGTTGATCTGGGCTGGGAAAAAAAGTCAGCAAAGAGTCTCAATAACGGGGTTCCACTGGAAAAAGTGATGAAGCAGCATTCTAAATACATTCTAAAAGTCTTAAGCCGCCAGTAGATTTAAGAAATGCAATAATGACCATAAACTATTATACCAAAAATTATAAACTTGGATTTGTCATTCCTAAAAGTCTTTTTTACTAGTCTGCATTTCAATATTTGTAAATTTACTATAATCTCTTCACCCTGTTCCCCTTCCAAAATAGTTTCTCAGCTGCCACTGTTCCAAAAAGACCATTTATTTTTCAAGGTTTTTTGGACTGTAAAATGGCCAACTTGGCACCCAATAAAGGTATTTATTTAAAAAAAAAAACAACTAAGAAATAATTATATCCAATCATCATGTCCCTGCTTACAAAAATATTAAAACTAATGGTGTCCTAAGACCTTTGCACAGTACTGTTCATAACCCTGATGTTGCAGTTCCTCATACTTCGTCATGTGGAGCTATTTGTCCTTGTTTTTGAAGTGACTAATGCCATCTGGACATGCCAGAGACTTCATCCTCCCAACAACGCCTGCAGTGTCGCACTGAGGGTCTTATTGGTATTCATATACGCAAAAATCCTAACATTTATATTTATCTACGCTTGTTCAAATAAGGAAAGAGTGCATCAGAAAGTTCGACCACCTCTATATAAAGCAGTTTATCTTATCCTTTTGCTAATTATATGTCTGTACAACTAAGCAATCTCTGTCAAATACATTTTTATATTCAGGGTTTTTGATTACAGATTCCATGAAGACATGAAGAAATTCAGGGATACATCTTTAACAGTCGAAATAATGAGTTTCCAGTCAAACATATTGTTTCTTGATATTAACCAAAGACAAGGGTCACATTTTATTTCCTGGAGCTGTGTGGCACCACCACCACTTTTGTACCAGCAGGCTTTTACCGATAAAATTGTTAAAACAAATAGATGTGTGCCTTTTTTTATTCCCTCGAATAACAAACTTGAAATAAGAAATAATTACCTAGCTTCCTTCCACTCAAACAAAATTCGGAAAGAAATCATTTCCAATTAGCCGCTTTGTTATTCCAGGCTTATATCGATCAAAATTCATTGACTAATTACTATGCAGTGCTGCATTAATTAAATATGAAGGAGGTCATCATCATTAATAAATCAATCATTATTTACTCAGAGTGCAAAAGTCAGCCCAAGTTCCTCCCAGTCATTAATGACTTTGATATTTAAAAAGATGGAGGTGACGAATTTGAAAGTGGCCGCCATATGTTGCATATCTAATGTGAGGATGGCGCCGATGGTGCGCGCCATGTTTTTCATGGACGTATGGGCAGATAGATAAATCACAAGCAGATTGTGGCTCAAATCCCAGTTTGTGCATATTAGTGACTCAGACCTGATATTCCCTTCCTCTCTCTTTTTCTCTGTTCAGCGTATTGCAGGTGGTCTTCAGAATGCTTCTAATTAATCCAATAAAACGTGCCTTGTTTTTCTTCCTCTCGATGCTCTTTGACTGAACTGGATTATTAGTGGCTGTAATGAGGCATTAAGGCAAGGTTCCCAGCACAAGAACTAAACTGAATCAAACGCAAAGCACGTTGGCTGCACAGAACAAAGCCGTTTTTATCATAGCTCTACATAAAATGGAGGTGCCGCCTTTATTTGTGGTTAATACAGAAGATGGTGTATGACCTAATTACAGTGTGGTTTGAAGATGCTTCTTCGGTGCAGCATATTTGGCTTGGCTAACCTCTCAACCTTGTCTACCCCTTCCCCCCCCATCTCTCATTATACTCTTTCTTCTCTGCCTCAAACAATATATCATTGAGGAGGTCTTAAGAGAACTTTTCAACAGGTAGTTCAGCTTTCAGCTCATCTCCACTGATCAGTATGAGGCTCCGAAAAAGCAGAGGAGAAAGACGAGAGTGAAAAATGCTGCTCTTTTCATCCCGATGTCAGACGTCCTTGTTGGGATGCCAGGGGAGGGAAAGATCAATGGGAGACCAGAGAATTCCCACAGTTCATTCTGCTGCTTCGCTACATCATCATCATCAACATCATCGTCATCATCATCATCATCATCATCATCATCTCAGGCTGGCCAGAAGCTCAAAGCATCCCTTTATGTGAGCTATTCGCCGTGTTATCCTGAACTACGGCAGATGTACGGTGTGTGTACGTGTTCCAGTACGTGTGTGTGATCTTCAATGGTATTCACAGCAGTGTGTTAGGACTCCTGCCTGTAGATTTTACGCTGTGTGTAGGGAAGAAGATTAATAACTTTGAGCATTTGTTAAGCAGACAGCAGGCTGGAGAGGAGTGTTAGTGGGGGTCTTGAAATGAAGATGTGTGGGGCGCTTCCAAAAGGTGTTCGTCTCACATACAAACATGTAATGAATACGCGTTTACTGTTTTCTCAGATTAATAGAAGAGTCATGGCTTCACACCAGGCTTGGTTACAAGTTTTTTTTCTCCCTTTTTTGGAAGAAAGGAAAGAAAACAAACAATTCTGTTCAAAACAGAAGCATGAACACGTTTTTTTTTCTGTATTTTTTGTGGGTTGCACCTGTGGTCATGGCCCGTCCATCTTAAGTAATAAGTGCCAAGTGCAAAGTGACAAACACAACATTTTTTCCTATATAGCTTCACTAACTGCCCTATTCGGAAACATGAATCTAAAGTATATATGCACATAAGAACATGCACAGGGCAGAAACAAATACTGGACAGGTTTCCAGTCCATTATTTACATCTATGAGGAAAAAAAAAAAAAAAAAAAAAATTCAGGAAATAAGGAATCCAAAAGCAACCACATGGCAGAACATGTCATATTTCATACTGGGGAAAGATACCACGCCCTGAAATCATATGCAGACATGATTGGACTGACACAATGACGCCTACTCGGCCATATGATGGGCTGGCATCCCCCCACATGATGGGCAGGCTTACACCCACATCGTGTTCTCAGGGTATAAACATCAGCGCCCCCACAACCCTGACCTGAAGAAGCATTATTAAAATGGTTAAAGGTATATATTTTTTAATTGTTAGCTGAATAGGGCAATCAGAAAGAGGTATAAGAATGGTTAGAAGAGTGCTCTTTGTAACACGATGCTCTTTTCTCAGATTGGCGTGACAGAATTCAGTTAGATCCAAGCAGGGGGGCAGATCAGGTCATGGTCAAATACTTCATCACGTTTGGATAATCCATAGTGCAGAAATATCAGTGAACAATAAGCTCATTTGTTTTTCTTAAGCATGCTATAGGCCTCAACTGTCCAAAAAATAACCTAAACCCAATCTACCACTTTTGTAACCTATAACTGATTATAACTTTAAATTAATTTATGTTCTGAGAAAAGATTTAGAAAAAAGTTTGTGTTTTTTCTATGTTACATTGCTTGTTATTATTATATTATATATTATTATATAACAACCGTAAGTGCTCCAGGTGAAGCAGATACACTTTAAAACTGGTTATGCAAGGGTTCTTGGAACGTATAAGCAGGGTTTTTACACTGGAGGAACTTTTTCATAGTTCTTAAAACATTTGGTGAAAGTGGCCCTTTCATCGCATGTTTACACAACAGGAACTCGGAATGATCATACTTTTTAATACACTGCTCACAATAATGAGGGGATATTTCAAAATGAATATGAAAAGGATCTCATAAGAACTGCTGGATAAATTGATCTTGTCTATGCCCCATCACTGTTAGTGTGTTTTGGGATTCTTGGGTGACCATACGCCCTACTGAACAGTCAATGGGGGGGCACTCTTGTCCAGTTTGACGTGCTTCTGTTCACCCCCATGAATATATCACTTACTGCTCAATCACCATAATTGAGTTTGCGTCTCATTTACGTAATGAAACAACTTTCTTTGGCTTTTCATTTTCTTATATAGCCTTTCTGCAGCAGTTTACTTTAAACTTTTATCTTCTGATCTGTTTATTACTTGCTTTTTTAATTATTATTTATATTTTTATAGTGCCCTGTACAATGCCTTGAATTTCCTATGAGATTATTAAAGTCTGTTAATATATCTAATCCATAGAATGTCATGCATAGGGACTGTTTTAGCTCCTACTTTAGAGTAGGTACATATTGGGCCAATTTGTTCAGATGTAGTAACACAAGTTCAAACATAAGTGCCTTTTTTAAAATATACTAATACACTAATAGATCAAAATAACAGATTTGGGGGACAATAAAAACAAAAAACAAACAGAGAAACAGACCAACAGTGCTATATGTGAAGAAGGTACAACGCGAAGAAACAGGAACAGTTCCTCCCGCATCAGTCCCTAGAAAGCGGCCCAAATTGGACAAACCAAGAATTATTTACAGAACCATTTTTTCAATGTGGTAAACACTGGTGAATATAATTAACAAAAGCTTCTAAATTTGGCCAGTTGGATCCTAATGTGTTAACCTTTATACATTTTCCTGCAGGGCAATCCGAGGATTTGATGTTTGTTTATCCGTTTTTTTTTCTCCTTAAATCAAAACCGTTCATTTTGAGCATCTGTTCCCCCTCACAGGTAGCGGCAAACATGGCTTACCTTTCCTGAAACCTTCAAATGTCAGTATAAACCCCAAATAAGTGAATATCAGAAATAATTGCTGCTTTCTTTTTGCCCATGCTGCTTCCGTTCGTACGAGTTTTGCATAATGACTTCAACAAGGGGTGTTGTTTTTACAGGTGGTGAAATCAAGTCGGGAGGAGAGGAAGACAAGGTTCAATTTAGTTTGTGAATCTTTTAATTGTTGCATGGCTAATTAAAATAAAAGCATGCGAGAGAGAAAGAGAGAGAGAGAGAAAGAGCAAATCTCCTCAACACACTACGCTATTTACCACTGTCTGTGTGCATACACAAGCTCTAGATTGTGTCTTCAGGCAGTCAGACGTATGCACAACTGAGAAAAAGAAAAGAACATGGAAAAAAATCTTCTAACGTACACACGCTCTTCATAACTGAAGTCACGAAAGAAAACAAATATATGGCTAATTAGAGCAACTCATTATGGAAGGCAAGTTGAGTAATTATTTTACATCATGCTGCCATTAATTGAATTATTCTTCAATGTCTTTTGGAATTCTCTTTCTTTCTCCCCCACTATAGTGATAACACGAGACAAGAACTCAAACAGGTACAGGAGCCCATATAGTCTCTTTTTTTATTTTAAAGCACTTCTGTCATTGCAAATGGGCTCTTTAAATATTGAACCACTGCATGTCTTTTTAATACGGCCGATGTTAAATCTCCTTTACGCCGTCACTTTGATAAACTCCCCAGGCTAATCTGAGAGAAACTTTCATTTGTCTGTCACAAAGCTCTCTATCATAACGGTTACGCAACTGTTCTGGGTATGTCCATAAAGTATGCTCTTTAAAAGGCACATCCTGTTTAAGAAAAGCCAGCATTCTTATCAAAGCCATCAGGAAGTTAGACTTAAGTGGAAATGTGAGCAATTCTTCGCATATGGTACAATATTTTTTTTGCTGCTGTTATTTGCAGCTGGGAGTGAAAATAAAGCAAAGTGATAGAACTGTGTTTCCTCTTCGTGCTATTCATCATATCACTAACTCAATCACTGCTAAGCCATCAAAAATAAGAACCGATGGCACATGTGTTCTCTTTAATTGTTCTCTTTAAAGTGTTCACTTTAAGCTAACTAAGGAATGAGCAGACTCTGGAGATAGGGTGGAGGACCCAATGGAGGGCATGACCCATGTTTATTTTTCGGAAATGGTGTGGCCTCTAGGACAGGACAATCAAATCAGGAAAAGACAGCATTAGTTTTACACTTTTAATCCACTAGTTTCCTTTTCTTAAATCAAGATTTTTAAGGGTAAATATGAAAAACCTTTTGCTATATTTCATATGCATAAAATATACTAAGCAGTAGCTTTATAGGTTTGAGCATCACATATTTGTTTAAGCCCTCCTAAAATAGCTTGCTCTGCTTTGGATTTTGGAAAGTTGATCAAAAGCAAGACCATGTGAGTTCCATATTGCAAGTTGCTTTACGCTGGTTGGTGCTGGTATGATGCACTCTCGCTTAGGGAATTCTCATGGTCTTGTTGGTAATGGTGGTTGACCTGCAGAGCAGAATCTAAAACACAACATATGCTAGTCTTTACTGTTTTTTTAAGCAGGAAAGCCAGAGAGAAGGTTCTGGCTCTTAAACTGTATCTGTAACGTTGATCTGACCGCCAGCGCTACAGTGGAAGTGAAATAAATGAAACCAATCTGACCAGATAAAGCAGGAGTTTGACCTGGAATTGCCTTCCTACCCCACAGCGGCCATTCCTGTGGTTATAAGGACGGTTTCTTTCACTACAGGGTGAGAGAGAAAGTTCTGCCGCAAAGCTGGAATCCATACGACTGCCCTCGGTCTATCCTCTCTCATTCTCTGTCCATCTATCTTGTTTCATAATTTCTGTCTGTCTGTCTGTCTCTCTCTCTCTTTCTCTCCCTATTCTGTTCGTTTGCTTCTGCTCCATCTGACCTTGAACATGATAACTTTCTCATCGTTTTACATATGCCACTCCAACAGCAACAGAAGAGAATCAAAGCACGAAAAAAGAAGAGTCAAAATCAGTTAAAAGAAGAACATAAAGTCCAATAATAATAGACAGGAATACAGTAACATAAAACTACACTAAGAAAGAAAGAAAAAATAAAGCAGAAAACAAAAAAGAAAAAGTACAAGGGAAATGTAAAATAAGAAAGAGAGAGGAAAAATATCATAATTAAATATTTATCAATAGTAGAAAGAAAGAAAGAAAGAAAAGTGAAATAGATAAAAGGAGAAATAAAAAAAAAACACAAGTAAAACAAAAAAAATATTCATTAAAAATAATAAAAATACATAAGAATGTAAGTAAAAGATAAGTAAAGAAAATGATAAATAAACACACAACGAACAAAAAGGGGAAAAAAGGCAGTGAGAAAAAGCAGGAAATAAATAAAGAAAAAAGGAATATAAAATTGACAAAAAAGGGGGAAAACAACAGTAATAGCGAGCAAAAGAGAATAGAAAAAATAATAATAAACATCAAAAGTAAATATTCCATGAAAGAAAGAAAGAAAGGTAATTGGAATTAAATTAAATTAAAATAAAATTAAAAAGTGTAAAAAAAGAAAATCTAAACAACATCTTACCAGGACTAATGGATGTTGGTGGAAACATAAAAAACAGGAAACTATATAAACTAAATAAAAGCAAGAAAGGGAGGCACAAGAAACAAAACATCACAAGTAAGGAGACAGAAAGCTAAAAAAATTGAATTAAAAATAAGAATGACTTTATTCAAAGTCTGATCACTGGTAAGTTCATAAAGCCATAGGTAATGTTCTTCAGGATTGACTGGTGCAGCATGAGCCGACACACTGCTGTAAACATGCCTATAACACCCCCTCTCCCATGTTAACGTGTTGCATGTGTTGCCATGGTTTCCACACACCTGCTAGCATGTTTAACAGCACTAACCCCTGCATGAGCAGTGCTGGATAGGTTACGACCTCGATGCACACTCCCACTGTCTGGAGCTCCACAGATGGGAAGATTTTATGGGCTGTTTATACAGCTCACGTCGAGATTAATTACAGTACTGTCGCCATAAATCGGCTACTGAGAAGTGTGTGGAGATAAGCAGGAAAAAAAATCCCTGAGTAGTTGTTTGCTTTTAAATGTAATCATTGTAAGACATTTGCAGTTCGAGGACTAAACTCAGACTGAGAAAAGCACATGACTAACCTGTGCTGGAATTTTAAAACCATGTGTACAGGGACTGCAGGACTGAAGTGACACAGGGGTTAAAGTACAGGACTGTGGATCAAAAGTTCCGTGTTTCAAGCCCCAGCAATCCAGCTGTCACTCCTGGGACACATCTGATTGTGCCATGGTGAAAACCTAGGATGACCCATTCAAGTGTTTGAACTGGTTTGTTGACGGTTCAGGTCCCAACCAGGGGCGGTTCTGGGGGCCAACTCCCCTGTGACCACAAGTCTGGTCCCACCTATAAGCCCCAAAAGAGGAGTGAATTAATTCAAGAATCTTATGAATGCCTAGAATGCACAGTCTGGCCTCTCTAACATAGCCACTCTCCCTAAAATGGTCTAGAACAGTACTGCTGGTCCCAGCAATAAGACTTTGCTACTTCTGAGAGCTGGGAGATTGGATTGGATACATATTCGCTTGCTTCATGGACCCGTAGCAATGGTTAAGCTGAAACAGCTACCCTAATTACTAACAACTGACGTCTACATGTTTTAGGAAACAGCGCATCTTTTACAAACATTTTGAATCCTTTAGAGCAAGTATGTCAGAAATGAAGGGTAAGAAAGAGTCAGTTCAAGAGTTACGACCGAAAACCTGTGTGTGCGAGAGAAGTACTTCATCATCTCTAGTGACTGATCAAAGCAAGAAAAGCTCTCAGACACTTTAGCAGCCCGAGAGGCTTGACACGGCCACCTTTCCTACGTCATCGCCGTACACAGAGAGGCTTAATCTGTCTCGCCCTCCACCATTTGAGTAGATCCCGTCTCTCATTTGCGTACCCCTCCTTCTTGCTTTTCCCTCACTCTCCTGGTGTCGCCACCTCCCTCGCTCGCTCCCTCTCCATATTTTCTCTCCTGCATCTGATTAAGTTAACAATGTGGCGTTATTTGCATGCTGATTTGGCGAGGTCCCTCTCCTCGATGCTTGCTCTCACAAACACACAGACTGGATGGCAGTAATGTGATAGCACAGCAGCCAGCCGAAGCAATCTCTCCCCCCCTTCAAACCCAGGTGCGTGCTATCCACTTCCCCCTTAATTCCCTCCCCGCTCATATTTTACTCCTCTTTTTATTTTTTCCCCTCATCCTTCTGACTGGTATAAGGGTTGTATTCTAATCAAATCTGGTCGCCAAAAAAAGGGAAAAAAAAGGAAGGGGGGTGATCTGCTGTCTTTTTTTATTAATTATAGACCGCGGCTGATGCGGATGTATTCGGAAAGCATCTTCAAAATAGGTCGACGTACAGTTTTCTATTCTTATCACATTTAAATGTCAACATGGTGCAAAGCTCTACAAATTAGTTCAGGCAGACTTCAACCCCCATTTAACATTTAGAGCTCCATTCCGTAAGCCCCCGATGTGTGATTCAAATCAGTTTACACACACAGGCATAAAAAGAGACTGGTGCATCTTTCAAACTTCTCATTTCAATACTGATATTATTGCCAACCTTTCTCAGAGTAATATGCTGGCAGGGAGAGAGAGAGAGAGAGAGAGAGAGAGAGAGACAGACAGAGAGAGAGAGAGAGAGAGAGACAGAGAGAGAGAGAGGA